>JADGIL010051976.1:0-15216 GCA_020352625.1 Cactoblastis cactorum
GCGGTGATAACTTACCAGCTCGTGACCCGCCTGCCCTTTTGCACCACCCTGACAAAAAAAAAAACCAGTCTTACTTCCAATCACGTCGAGTTTCAAACTGTTAACAACCTGTTTTACGACAAGAATTGCATTGTATAGACGAGCAAACGAGGTCTGAGTATAATTGGGAGACTTCGGAGGCACTTAGTCGTCCTTTAGAAAGTCTACACCACGCACAGACCACAAAAAACATAGAGAATTGTGTCTTAATACCTAAATAATAAAGATCTATCAAATATAATAATAAAGAATATACTTTTATGACGATTCTTGAGATCACTCGCGTGAAATAAAAGCCAATCTAACTCTTCAGCCATTAAACTATCTCCACATAAATAATCACACTAATTCGTTGCTCCGTTTTACTGAAAGACAGACAAATAAACAATCAAACAAACAAACAAACACATTTTCCCATTTATAACATTATATTATTAAACATTATTCTATAATTATACTCGTAAATATAGTGTCCATTTTATTGCATTGACGACCTCCGTAGTGTAATGGTTAAGGTACCTGACTGCTACTCAGGAGGTCATGGGTTCGATCCCCGGTCAGGTCATGATGGAAAATGACATTTTTTTGATTGGCCTAGGTCTTGGATGTTTATCTATATGTGTGTTCATTATAAAATATAGTAAATGTCGTTAAGTTACTCGTAGTATCCCATAACACAAGTTTTGACTTACTTTGGGGCTAACTCAATCTTTGTAATTTGTACCTATATATTTATTTACTAGTTATAATAATATGTAATAAATAAATATATAGGTACAAATTACAAAGATAAGAGAATTACAAGTATAGAAATCTGTAATGATAGAATAAGCTCTGGAAAATAAATAAATAAATATTTTTTAGTATTCAAACTTATTTTCTTTCAAGTAATTTCTCTGCACTTGATATAAAATTTAATTCTACTTATCCAAATTTGGAAATATCAAAATTATTGTATACAGTTAGACGATAATGAGTAAAACTCTAACGATCCTCTTTTTTAGCTTTTTAAGTGTAAAATGTTTCATTGTCTATGCCGTCCATTGTCTTTCGCCCTCACACGAGTTTTTGCCGAGATCATTATTCAGGCCAGGCCCTCTGAAAGAAACGCTCTTTCAAGATTTCTAATTATAATATATAAATTTTAACTTCAGCCCTACTCAAGAACTTTCAATTGTGCTTTTATGATCTTAAAAACTACTTAAGAATTAAAATTTTATAATTATTTTCTTCTTTTTTTTTATCGTAATTTACCATTTGGTCATGGATGAACAAGTTTTATAACGGTTTGCTGAGATTTTGTTTTAAAACTGAGATTTATTCTTTAACTATAATATTTTATCAGCCCCTTGCTCGGTTATAAAATCGTATCGTAAATTTTTACAGGATAAAAAGTAGCTCTGTAGTAGTAGTGTAGTAGATCTGTTCGGTAGTTTTTATGTGATGCGCGTACAAACATATAGACAGACGTAAAAAAATTCTAAAAACAATTGTTTTGGTTTCTATAGGTTCTATAAATAGCCCCTATATATATTTTTCTTAAATATCTCCCATGTACAGACATAGCTCAGTTACAATTTTATTATATGTATAGATAAATGTTTTAAAAAAATCTCAATTAAAAAGAACTTCATTTGACAAATGAAAAATTTAAAACTTGGCTGATTTTTATTAGGTTGGCTGGTATTCAGTAGGTTTTACAACTCTTTTCAGACGGTCGATTTTTATGTGACAGATAGTTAATAATTAAAAAGGTGATCTCAAAGTTAAACTAAGTTTATTGGGTTCTGCAAGTTATATTATACACTTTATATTTTCTCTCTACTTACCTGCTATTTTTCACTGGTATTCTTCAAGGTTCAAATTGGAACCCTGAAAGGAGTAGGGCTCTGACCTGCTAGGGCCGAAGCACTCTCCCAATTGGATCATTAATCTCAACCCAGGTGCCCTGGAGACCTGCCCGCTGACTGGAATAAAATGGTTAAAATACTCTTGATACACACAGACAGATCGACATTCAAAAATTAGGCATACTTTTGCCTCTTTTAAGCGTGTTCATTAACGAGAAGTGTCATTTTGCATTTTTTTATAACAGAGGGAGGCAAACGAGCAGGTGGGCCACGTGATGTTAAGTAATCACCGCCACCCATAGATATCTGGAACACTCGGGGGGTCACAGGAGCGTTGCCGGCCTTTAATGTTATAAGGATGTTGGATGTTTGTATTATAATCATTCTAAACGAACTAACATATTATTAAGTACCTAATATGATGTCAAAGGAATATATATGTATATATATGTGTATAGGCAAAATTTAAATGACATATTAAAAAGAAAAAAAAAGAGGGGCTAGTTTGACGCGTGTTTTGTTATATTGTGTCGGGGTTTTATAAATTTTTCAATTTAATTACTTGTTATTATAACTGTAAATAGAAACTCTTTGTAAGATATCTATTTGCAGTTTTTTTTATGTAAATGAACAACTATCATTAAGCACGTGTTATAATCACAATGATTTGTGTAAAAACCGTTCGAAGTCCGTTAAGTGGTTATTTATAACTCATCAACTTGTCATGAACTTAAAATGGGTTCAACTAATTTGGTTAATTCTAAAATCATATTTTTTATCGAGGTCCAGGAGGAAGTTTGTTATCGACCGAAATAAGAACGGTTCCTAAATGCATAATCTACTTTTTTCTATTAGCTAATGCCCGTGACTTCGTACGACGGTTAACTATTATAAATTATATCCCTCGGGAACCATACATTTTTCTGAGATAAAAAGTAGCCTATCTTTAAATCTAGGTCCATCGCTGTGCCAAAGTTCATCCAGATCTATTCAGTAGTTTTTGTGTGATGCGCATTTCAAACACACAGACAGACAGACAAAAGTTCTAAAAACAATCGTTTTGACTTCTATAGGTCCTATAAAGAGTCCCCGTATATGTTTTTCTTAAATATTTCCCATGTACAGACACAGCTCAGTTACAATTTTATTATGTGTAGATGATTATTACAAAACACATGATGAGGATTCCAACGCAACTTGTAATGATATTTCGTCATTAGTTTTTTGTATAACTCCTAAAAAGTTGCCGTTAATGTACCTTAATTCAAATAAATCATCTTCCATTACCACATAATGCAGGACGAAGTAAAATATGGGCCTCAAGAAAAGAAAATGAAGGAACCGGGGGGATTATTTTCGTCAGCTGAGCAATTAAGATAAAGAAAGGTAGGTAAACAGAAATCGGACGAAACTGGACGGTTCCGTGGAGGAAATAACTTCTGTGAAAGTTTTTATAACTATCTTATCAACCTAGTGGATTGATAGAATCCATGTTGTTTTGGCTATTTTTTTTTTATGTGAGAGGAAGGCAAATGAGGAGGCGGGTCATGTGATTTTAAGTCATCACCGCCGTCCATAGACAACTGCAACACCCGCGGGGTCACAGAAACGTTGCCGGCCTTTAAAAATCCAAATGGGGGAGGGCAGAGAAGTTGGGCCTCCGGCTCTCCTATTCACTTGAGCATGGCGGCTGATAGTCGCTTTTTATGTGTCGGTTTTTTGTGGCAGTATGGTACTGCCGGATGAGCCAGCCCATTCATGCTGCAGGCTCATACCACTACAATAGTTAGCCCATCGCCAGTGAGGAGAATCACCTGTTTAAGTCCTTTCCCTTGATTTACTATTACAATCTGCGTGTAAAGAGTAATAACTCACATATTCTACGTTCTTCTATGGCTCCCAGACCAGCATGGAAGAAAATAAAAATGCATTAAAATTTTCACAAGCCACTTGTAATTCGCCATTTCTACAAAAATTTGCTAAATATTGAACTCCAAAACGGCGTGGTTTGGCGTTCAAAAAGATGAGGAGACCACAAGGCTGAATTTTATCGTGTTAATAAGGCCTTCTAATTAGACACCCAAGACAAACATGTGCATACGACTGAATTGGGTGCAAACTTTACCCACTTAACCGAGCGTTATCGTTGCATCCTCAGTAGTGACGTTTCAGAGCCCGGAGTCCTCTACCTAAACTAGATTTTTTTATGTTACGGCAAACGCGCAGGCGCGTCATGTGATGTTAAGTGATCGCGGCCGCCCATAGACAACTGCAACACCCGCGGGGTCAGATAAGCGTTGCCGGCCTATAAAAACCCCCGCCCTCCCCAAATGGGGTGGACACCGGACGGAGTATGGTGGTGAGGTTATTGGTTTTTACACAGAGCGACTACCGTCTGACCCCTGCAATCCTAAGGGTAAACTGGAACAGGATAGGTTTATACAAACGCTGTATGGCGTTCAGGACAGCTTAACGTTCCTAAACACGGATTTATCTTTATTGTCGGATAAACAGGTGATTCAAGCCTGAAATATCATAACCAGACTAGAAATAACTTTTTTCTCAAGGTTATTATCTCCTGTGGAATTCCTACAACTTCCGGATAACAAGGCAAAAGGCCTCGATCACTGGACAACGGAGGTTAGGCACTGGCTAAAAATCGACTTACGTAATAAATGAATGGACCCATTGGAGCCTCTCATGCTATCTTTAAAGGGCGCATTCTGTTCGTCCGTGCGCGCTGTACGTCTTAATCCTCATATTTATCCGGCGACCGCAGCCCGGCTCCTAATTATTCCTCGCAGACATTGATGGAGAAGTGCGAAGAATAGATATGGCATTCACAATGTAGGTTTTTTTTTACTAAAAACTAGTTTACACTGAAGGTTTATAAAAAGCGGTTTTTTTCTGCCTTAAATGCATCTGTTTGCTTTGTTAAGAGTGATACATAACACATCTAGTATTTAATCTTTGCTATACCTCAAATCTTTAGATCTAATTTCAATGGCGTATACTTCCCACCAAAAAGATTAAGGTGGCTTTATAATTAAAAATAAAACGACCATTAGAGGTAGAAACTTGGGTTTCATCACAGATAACTCCCCTTTTTATTATATATTTTTCTTATTTCTTTTCGATTACACGAAAAAGAAGATGGATACTTCTGACCTGCCCTTTTCTAAGAATGTCTTTTATTTGGTCAAGATAAGTTCTTCTGAGTTTTTCCAACGTTTCCATCCACTCTATTTTTATAAAAAAAAAAACACGGAATTTCAATTCCTTAATTGTTATTTTATTTCGCTTATCCATGGACCAAGGCTTCCTACATCACAGCACTTTAAAGATGGTTTGTATTCGCTTTGGTAAATACAGAATTCGCAAGATGAAGCGAAGACTACACAGCACATCGGATACACAACCTGACTACATAGTACACAAACTACACTCGAGGTACTTGTAGGACTTTGTTGTAATTACACGGAGATTTAGTTGCAAACTGTTGAAGGTTGTACACACGTATGTACTTATATAGCAAATGAAATGTTAAGTCATTTTTGTGAAAAACCTTTTTGTCAGTTTCATCCTACCCTCTATGGAAGGGCGGGGAAGTAGGGCCTCCGGCTCTCTCACTCACCGGATGGAGCATGGCGGTTGATAGCCGCCATTCAGGCGTCGGTGAGAGTGTGGTACTGTTCCGGATGAGCTGGCCCATTCATGCTGCAGGCTAAAAAAAGCATGCAGCAGGCTCATACCACTTTCAACAATCATGTTTGTTGTATGGGAGCCCCCTTAAATATTTATTTTATTTTTATTTTTTGATTTTGAAGGGTCGACAGAAATACGTCACCTGTGAAAATTTTAACGAAATGCTAGATCTTTTAACGAAATAGAATGGAAAATGTAAGAAACATCGAATGATTTTTTTTCATAATACCATCTCTATCCCATATCACGTACAGAAGTTTAATATCTTTTTGTCTAATATCCTAGATTTATGCGCATAATAGAAGGCGATTGGGAAATGTGAGATTTCACTGGTGTGATTTGCAATACGAAGATATTTCCTTCCTATCCCCGTGTCAGTTTATTGTAATTCCGGAGAAAATTTCATTTCGGTGACTCTGATTTCAATAAATTTTTCTATCACTTTTAATTCTATCATTTCAATCAATCCCAACTATTTTTTTTATGGCATAGGGAGGCAAACAAGCAAGCGGGTCGAGTGATGTTAAGTAATCACCGCCACCCGTAGACACCTGCAACACCCGGGGGGTCACAGGAGCCGGCCTTTAAGGGATTTATTTATAAGCTCTTTTTTTTAAAGGTTCCGATGTCGTATTGGCCGGTTTTATTTGTTATACATTTCAGTAAAATTGTGAAAGAAAAACCATCTTATGCCGATGTCACATTTATTTTAATGAATCTCAAATGATTCTGTGACAGAAGAAGCCTCTTCATTACTGGAGTTCTTTTTAATGAGCATTATTTGAATAACATATCTAACGACATCTTTTCTTTTGTGAAATTTGATATTTATTTGTAAATGAGCGAGTGGATGCCGAATTAATCTCCTCAAAAGTCTATGTGATTACTTACATTATAAGGACTTAATTGTTTTATGTAATCGCTAGCGTTTACCAGCGTACTCTCGCTAATTACGGGAATTCTCGATCCCGAGAGTACATAAAATACAGCCTTAGGCCTTAGCTTACGTCCTAAAAATAACTTCAATGATTTAGCATGTGCAGTTTCTGTTATTTCGTAATGATAGATGAATCAGTCGATGTATTTTCGCTCTATCTAAAATATGTAGTTTATTATACATTTTATAAGTATATTAGCGTTTGCCCGCATCTTCGCTCACGTAGAATTTATTCGGCCACATTAAGGTTCTTGATAGACCATTTCCGGGATAAAATGTAGCCTATCTTTTATTCTAGGTCATAGTCCATCGCTGTGCCAAATTTCATACAGATCCGTTCGGTAGTTTTTGTGGGATGCACGTAGAAACATACAGACAGACAGACAAAGATTCTAAAAACAATCGTTTTGGCTTCTATAGGCCCTATAAAGAGCTCTTATATACTTTTTTCTAAAATATTTCCCATGTACAGTCATAGCTCAGTTACAATTCTATTATAGTATGTATATATGATTGCATATCTATGAACACAATTTAAAGTCGTTGAATGTGGAGTCATTATTTTGTCTAGATCAAATTTACAATATTCCTTCAATAGCGACGACGTTGTGAATGGTATAAATATAAATTATACTCGGATCTCTCAAAGGAATAGAATAGAATAAATGTAATTTATAATTCAGTGGAAATGGCGCGATTGTTTGATTTAGAAGCTGTAACAACGCCTCTGGGAAATATTTTTAATTACGAAAAGCACCCTAATTACTTTTAAGTTAAATGCTTTGTTGCTGCGTCACATTTAAGTTTTACTCTTTTTTATTTGATGGATTCATTAAAAAAGTAACTTAAAATCATGTATTTACTAAAAATAACTTACAATATTTGTTGTATCGATTCTATATAGAGGTAAAAAGATAGCGAAAATGGCATCAATTAAAAGATAATGCAATAAAATAATATATGTCATTATATTATTTTTTTTATGTAAGAGAGTCAAACGAGTAGGCGGGTCACGTGATGTTAACGTGATCACACCTGCAACATCCGCGGGTTCATAGAAGTGTTGCCGGCCTTTAAAAAGACCGACCCCGTAAGTAAGTTGTGCCTCCGGCTCTCACCGTACGGAGCGGGGCCATTTTTAAAGGACGGCAACGTTATCGTGCAACTAAGTGACAAACTTAAGCGATCTTATCGAGAAAGAGTTCGCGTGTTTGAACTAAATAAAGTAGACAGATAGTTTTTGAAAAAAAAAAAAGGAATTTTTGGAACTATAACATATAAGTAGTCAGTTTCACGCCAGCGTAAGGAAACTACAACAAAACAATTGAATATAGTACGCAAGGTTTGAACTGAGCGCCCAATGATGTAATCAATTGAGTGAGCGCCACGCACGGCGCAGTCATTGAATCCCTTATTGGAATATTGCGAGTGTCCATTACATCCCACATAGATAATATTACTTGTTTGTACGAAATCGAGCTTATTTTTACACATTTACCTTTTTTATGTAAGAGGGAGGTAAACGAACAGGTCATGTGATGTTAACTGATCACCGCCGCCCATAGACACCTGCAACACCCGCGGGGTTACAGAAGCGATGCCGGCCTTAAAAAGCCATCCCCAAATGGGGAGTGCGGGGAAGGTGGGCCTCCGGCTCTCCCACTCACCGGATGGAGCATGGCGGCTGATAGCCGCCATTCAGGTGTCGAAATGCTGTTAGTCTAGTCTAGTCGATTTAAATGTTTATTAATTGGTGACGTGAAAAATAACTGTGAAGATCTAATTTCTGAATAAATATTTTGGTTATTATTTTAATATACAATTTTGTTTTATTAAAAAGTGTAAATAATATAAGGTATTCAGTTACGGATAACTTCTCGTGCCGTGGGAGAGCGTGGAAACACGCACAGTTCCGCAACAATGATCTCTGATGAGTTCGTATCTCGATATCTTGCGGAAATATGCCGCCAGCTTATTATGTGCGAATGTCTGGAGATACAGTGAGGTGCAAAGTATTGAATTACCCACACTTTTTAGAGGGAAACCCTTTTCATTTCAGTAAATATGAACTTGTAAAATACTGTTAAAAACATAATGAAGCATAAAAAATTCTAATTGTACTTTATTATCAGTTTCGTAAAAGTTACTTAATTTCTTGTTAATTAAGACTTAAAGTCGGAATCCATTTTACGGTCGTGTATCTTTGAAATCATGATCTTGATAATTTGGAACAAATTTCGAGTTTTCATTAAAATTAGCATGCCTTATGATGTAAATTACCTTGATTACTAGTTAAGATGGAAATTTATAAGAGATCGTGGAAACTTAGCAGGAAATTTCTATTTTAAGGACAAGAATTTACTACTTAAATACAACTTAATTGCAGTGAATGACGACAGCGTTTTATTAAAAGCGGTTCACAATAGTGTGGCGTTCATTTTAATGCGCGGATAACACCGGTTAGAACCAGTTGGAACTGGTTCGAACTAGCAATATCGGCTTAATAACCGGAACGTTTCGGATTAACAGCTCGTAATGTCTATATTACGAGTTAACATTCTGTCTGCGGTTTCGTTTGCCGTATCGGTTTAAAGTGAAATGGACTAAAATATGATTACATTGTAATTAAAAGTCTCCCACACACGTAAATCATGGTTGTGAATAATGAAAACGTCACTCTTCCAGCTTTTGGCAAACCATTTTTATGCAATTTATGCATGCTGTATATTTTGATACTGACGTAGAAAGAAAATCATCCTTTTTCTCAAAGAGACTAGGTGGGTTACATTGTCACAATGACTCGAGACATGGGCCAAAGCTAGAAAAGTTTAAAAAAAGCGGCCTTTTTCTTTTCGTTTCTTTGTAGTCGTCAAAGGAATATACTTTTTAATTTAAGTATTTATAATTATATTTCTAAATATCTAATAATCTTTATAATTCTTATTTAAGTATATAATATAAACTCAAAAATTATAAAATAATTAGTACAGGCCATTTAAAAGGCCTGTCAATGGTCCGAAAATCATATATTTTCAAAATATTTTTATAAAAAAGATAGGTAAACGAGCAGGCGGATCATATGATGTTAAGTGATCGCCGCCGCCCATAGTCACCTGCAACACTCGAGGGGTCAAAAAAGCGTTGCCGGCTTTTAAGGGATTTATACGCTCTTTTCTTGAAGGTTCCGATGTCGTATTGGTCCGGAAATACTAGTTGTGTATAAACGTATAAAGTTTTTTTTTACTACTATACCTACGATATTTTCTTTTATCAGAAGCTAATGAATACTTACGTAGAGAGCCGAAATGTAGGTTGTCTTTGCAAATAATGCGTTCGTATTAAATTTTTTACAGAAACATTTAACTGAAAAAAGAATGTGCAATATATTTTTTAGTAATTCCCAGAGTTCATTCACTCAATTGACGATTGAGTGCGTATTGTTAGCGAGTGAAAATTGGATTTTTTTTTCGTGAAAATGCAGTGTATTTGTAGCATCTGAATCGTGTTTCATTATATTGATTTTAGCAAATAATAATAATGTTTACACTTGTTGCGTTAACATGTTTGAATTTGTCGAGATTTTTATAGATATTAAAATATAATAAAATATGATTTTGTCAATTTGATTTTTTTTTACGTTAGTGCGAGGCAAACGAGCAGGCGGGTCACGTGATGTTAAATGATCACCGCCGCCCATAGATAACTGCAACACCCGCGGGGTCATAGAAGCGTTGCCGGCCTATAAAAGCCGCTGCCCTCCCCAAATGGGGAGGGCAGGGAAATTGGGTATCCGGCTCTCCCACTTACCGCACGGAGCATGGCGGCTGATAGCCACCATTCAGGCGTCGGTCTTTTATGGGAGTGTGGTACTGCCCCGGACGAGCCGGCCCATTCATGCTGCAGGCTAAAAAAGCATGCAGCAGGCTCATACCACTACATACATTATTTAATAACGAATAATTGATAAATAAATAGTTTGATTATTATGATACAAAGGAACACGCCATTATTCTGAATTATTAAAAGTCAATCTATATATATTAAACTCTTGCGTTAATGTGAGTGACTGACTGACAACGCACAGCTCAAACCACTGGGTCTAGAAACATCAAATTTGGCACGTAGGTTCCTTATGTGGTCTAGGGGTAAACTAAGAAAGGATTTTTCAAAATTTATCTTCTAAGGGGTTAAAAAGGGGGTTCAAAGTTTATATACGGAAAAATGTACGGTTTCAGAGGGATATAATTTATTGTAACCGAGCTAGGGGCTGACAAGATATTATAGTATCCATTGATTGGACGAAGTCGCGAGCATTAGCTAGTTGTAAATATTAGTATACATGTGAGTATTCTCGATGTTTCATTTTTTTATATGTAATGTATCATACATATGAAAAATTCCATCGTCGAAAATAGGTCTAACCAATCATTAAATGAAGGCTTAATCAGTGGTCGCGCACAAACAACAAAACCAATAACGTCTTTGACAAATGGACGAAGCTAATCAACCGTTGCCTCGCGAAATTAGTTATTATATTTTCTACTAGAGTATGCCCGCGACGTCGTCCGCGTGTACATACTATTCTCGATAACTTTGGTTTTAAGCGACTTATCAAAATTAAACCTATGCTATATTTTAAGTTACACCTTCTACGACACAAATGTGAAAACCGCATCAAATTTCGTACAACAGTTTTAGTGTGATGCGAGTACAAACATACAGACAGACAAAAAATTTAAAACAATATTTTTGGCTTCTATAGGCCCTATAAAGGTCCCCTATATACTTCTTTCTTAAATATCTATCATGTACAGACATAGCTCGTTTACAATTTTATTATATGTATAGATTTCAGGTTGTAATTCATACGACATAAATATGAGGATTAAAAAAGTATACCTTTTTTTAAACTCCTGACAAAGAGAGGGGTATTATAAGTGTGACATTCTGTCTGTAGAATCATATCTCCCAAATCGGTTAACCGATTTGGATAATTCTGTTTTTATTAGAAAAATGACTTTATAAAAAGCTTACCATTTTATAGTTATTTTTTATGTCAGAGGGAAGCAAATGAGCAGGCGGGTCACGCGATGTTAAGTGATCACCGCCGCCCATAGACAACTTTAACACTCGTTACAAAAGCGTTGCTGGACTATAAAAAACCTCCGCTCTCCTCATTTGGGGAGGGCGGGGAAATTCGGCCTCCGGCTCTCCCACTCACCGGACGGAGTATGGCGGCTGACGTCGGTCTTCTGTGGGAGTGTGGTACTTTCCCGGACGAGGCGGCCCATTCATGCTGCAGGCTAAAAAAGCAAGCAGCAGGCTCATACCACTACAAAATTGATACTCGTAAGTAACCGAATCAAGAGTTTTTGTTGTAAATATACATAAATGGGAATATAATTCGGCCTGCGCGCTTATCAAATATCGCACACAAAAAATCTTTATTGACATCCCTACGTGCCTCTAGAATCAGAATCGCATTCTACGTGTTCAGCATTCGATGAGATCTACTTCGCTCTCCAATAAATGGCTATCGCTATCGACCTCCCCCATGTTGGAGGAATTTCTCTATTTTTTTTTATCCCTACGTTGGCTTTTGTCTGCGACTTTGACGTCAAAATGTTCAATTGTGAATATTCCAAAGCAATACAAAAGCCCGTATTGAATCCTGTATATGGATGCACGGCGGTGCTCCGGCCAAGACTGGCGGTGTGATGAATCAAAATCCAAGTCCTTTTCAAAAATTATTTATTCATTATTATTTTATTTAAGTAGTCCAAATGTTGATTTCTGATTAATTGCATAGCTACAAGCTACTAGCGTTTTGAGACGATCACTGCTGTTGAGAACACGCTGAAAGAAAGAAACCAAAATATTTATGCTTATAAGCCTGATGAGCTACACATAAATACTTGAAATTATAAATTAATAACAATAAGAAGAAGTTAAAAATAAAGACTAATCTACAATTTCGCGAAGACTACATTTTCTACGCCGCATATTTTGACTAATATGTAGAGTTTGTGAAGTTACGGTGAGCTTGGCTCTACATGAGATCTGATATATTTTTGTCGGAGCGAGTCATTTAATCTATATTTGCAATATGTAACATTTTGATGTTACTATTGATGGGAATTGGTCACCGAAGCCAGGGTTTGATTAGCAGAGAGAGTTACGATATATAGTGATCTTTAACAGTATCAAGATTTTGAAATATGTCAGCTGGTAACAATTATTTTATACAACGGAGCATGATTTAGCGAGTATTTCTGTCATGCTCACATTGGTCGAGTCAACTGGTTAGTATTTTGGCAACTAATCAGAAGCAATCCTTTGTGTAAAGCCAGATTGTTGGCAGAATTCTTGTTTATTTTCTACTAGCAAATGCCCGCGACTTCGTCCGATCAATGGATACTATCAAGTTTTGTCAGCCCCTTGCTCTGTTACAATAAATTATATCCCACGGGAACCGCAAATTTTTCTGGTATAATAATTAGCTTATCTCTAATTTAGGTCATAGTCCATCGCTGTGCTAAATTATATCCAGATATATTGGGTAGTTTTTGTGTGATGCGCGTACAAACAAACAGACAGAATGACAAAAATTCTAAAAACAACCGTATTGGTTTCTATAGGTCCTATAAAGAGCCCCTGTATATGTTTTTTTTTAAATATCTTCCATGTATAGACATAGCTCAGTTACAATTTTATGGTATGTATAGATTATTCTTGCATAGAGCATGCAGAAGCATGAATTACCGTTTACATCGGGGAAGATTGATTTGATTTGATTCGGTTAGTGAGAGACTCCGGATGCCTATCACACTCTAAAATGGCAGTCGGAACGCGCATGTGTCACCCTTAATTTTGAAGGCATCTATACGGTGCCGAGACCAGATTAAGACGAAACCTTGAGGTCTTTTTAAGTTCGGAGGTAATGTACGTTCATAGGCTGGAATGGCAGTTTTCCATCCCAAGTGGGCCGTGTGTCTGTTGGTTATATATAAAATATTAGTGGTAAACTGGTTGAAAAAACAGTCTAATTTTCGACTAGTTCAATGTATTGGGCGTTCGATTGTGTTCATATTGATAGTTTATAAACGAGATGATCGGCTTAGTCGCGCGTCGTGCGGCTGAGTCGCGACGGTCGGAAGCGCAAGTGGTCACGTTACGCATAAACCATGAAAAATAGTCTAAAACTGTTTAATTACACACACACACACTCCAGACACACACACACACACACACACACAAACGCACGCGCGCGCGCTCGCGCTCACACACACACACACACACACACACACGCACGCACGCACACGTACACTCACATATACACATATACTACATTTAAAATATCGGCTTTGTTTTTAATGTATGGCTTTTGTTCTTGATATATAGTAATGTAATCTTAACTATGTAAATCTATAAGGAAGTATTCCCATCACAAGTATCTTATGATTACTTACTGGGAGGCCCTAGCACTATATTGTCATAAAGATTACTGAAATAAATGAATTTTTATTTTATTTATTTTTAATTTATTCAATGCTCTCTTATATAAATAAAAACGTTTTTAGACCACCAATTTTGTCACTCAACTCAAATTTAATTAAGGCAAATTATTTTTAATCATTGCTACACTCGACCACTCTGAGTTAAACGTCTTAGTTTTTCATAAACCACGCCGGGAGATTTATCGCAGACCAGAGCCGATGATCCGTTTAGCCCCCGTCCCTTCACGCTGGTAATCCTATGATTTATGTGGGGGACGGCGAGGGAATAATTAATAAAAGTTTGCCGTCGATTTTCATATTGTTTACCTTTTTGCTAGCTTGAAAAAATAACGATATTGATTTCATACCGGTTAGTAGGATACTGACTGTAACTTTAAATACGAAAATTTATTGACGGAGCTTGGATTATTAAGATTTTTTTTTTACTTTAAAATATTACCTTCCTGCTTTTGCTTGTTACGTTCCCTTTTTCTTCATTTCATAATGTTTGTCATCTGGATTGTCAAAATTTATTATATTATTTTATTTCCTTGTTTATTTTTTATTTATTATGATTATTTTGTTGTCTTGTCCGTGACGCCACTATGGGTGCCGTCTGAAAATCAGTGCTGGGCGGTATGTAATAATGCCGTCCAGCGTAGTACTGAGACGCCACCTGTTTGTAGGATGCTCAGATATGTGTTTTTGCGTTTTTTTCTTCTTTGTTTTTTTTTTCTTATTATATGCACCTATGTGTGTGTGTGTTCTATAAATANNAAATAAAATAAATCTAAATCTTTTATTTCTTTACTTTTACTTTTCAATATTCGAGAAAACAGGATCTTTGAGATATACTTACATGTAAGGTAATTTAAAACAAGAGCAACATAATTTCCTTAAATTGTGGAATGTAATATTCTGATGGGGTTTTAGTAAAACGATACGGAACCACCGAAATAGCGGCGTTTCAGGGATCGTGTTCCCTCACTCGAAATATCTTGAGGTTTCTCAGCCTGCGGGCTTTCATCGGATTTGTGTATATTTTGACTTAATTTTAGTCCTGCTCCACTCGGAAAGAGGATTATATTTCAGTATATGTTGTTCTACTTTTTTAAACAAAAATATATGTTTCATTAATATTGTAATTTTCATTAATTCAGTAATATTTTGACCACCTCCGTGGTGTAAC
>JADGIL010051993.1:0-15322 GCA_020352625.1 Cactoblastis cactorum
ACTACAATAAATTATATCCCTCGGGTACCGTACATTTTTCCGGGATAAACAGTAGCCTATCTTTTAATCTAGGTCATCTTCCATTGCTGTGCCAAATTTCATCCAGATCCGTTCGGTAGTTTTTGTGTGATGCGTGGACAAACATACAGACAGACACACAGACAGACAGACAAAAATTCTAAAAACAATGGTTTTTGGCTTCTATAGGCCCTACATAAAGCCCCTATATACTTTTTTCTTAAATATCTCCCATGTACAGACATAGCTCAGTTACAATTTTATTTTATGTATAAATGTAAACTGGACGTGGGAATTCACTTTTTTTTTAACTTAATACGGAAGTAATTAGGGAAGAGGTGTAATTATTTTTGTTCCCTTAATTTTTTATTGTTTACTAGCTAATGCCCGCGACTTCGTCCGACCAATGGATACTTATAATATCTCGTCAAATTATGTCACTCGGAAACCGTAAATTTTTTCGGGATAAAAATCTTTTATTCTAGGCCATAATCCATCGCTGTGCCAAATTTCATCCAGATCCGTTCGATAGTTTTTGTGTGATGCGCGTACAAACACACAAAAAGACAGACAAAAATTCTAAAAACAATAGTTTTAGCGTCTATAAGCCCTATAAAGACCCCCTATATATCTTTTCTTAAATATCTCCCATGTACAGACATAGCTTAGTTGCAATTTTATTATATGTATAGATTTTTGAAGTATGTATAAAAGCTTTGTTTTATTTAAAGCGAATATTTCGCTATTTCTTTATTTTAGTGATATAACCCCCTTGTTTATGCTGCTCAGTTGATAAACAGGCTTGCAAACTTCCTGGCGGAAAATAGCCACATATCCTCATCTACAAATTCAAGTAACTTACGAGCGCATTGCCGAAGAGCAATGCGTTGTGTTCCTATGTATTTATAACTATTAGGATCCTGGAATTGTAGTATAGCCACGATCACGGGTTTAATTTACTATCCATAACTCATTGTTGGGTGGGTATAGACCTTCATTCGTCTGCGCCAATTCTGTCTGTTCTACGCCATTCCACTCCAGTTACTTATCTGAGTTTTATCTCAGTTGCATCTTTGTCGTTTCAGAGCACGGACTCCGCTACCTAAGCCAGGACATTTGGCGAGGTTACTGGTTTTTACACAGAGCAACGACCATCTGACCTCTGCAACTCAAAGAGTAACCCAGTACCTATCCTAGGATATTTTTATACAAATGCTAGATGACCTTTGGGACCCACAGCTTAACCACAGCGGACCTTCTGAAACATGGAATCATTTTTATTTTCGGATAATCAGGTGTTTCGAGTCTGAAATATCTTGACCAGTAATATTTTTATTTTTTGATAAAGTTACCTCCAATGGGATTCGAACCCACGAGAACACCAAGGCACACGCCTTGCCCACTGGACCACGGATGCAGTCATCCTACTCTTCCTTAATATTCTTCATATCGTCGCCCCATCTAGCTGCCAAGTGCTCTAAGATATTGAGTAATATACACAAGCCTATACACATTCCTGTCTTATATTTTATATATAAATACAATACTGGCTCCCTGACCCTCATATTTTGTTGTGGGATCGAGGGGCAACACATAACCATCCAATCGTAAACAAATCTATGATAACTAGTGCAAATATAAGCGAATCAAACCTAAAAGTCCCAGAGGAATTTCACCAAGCAAATAATATTATTCTAGGAATTTAACAGAGGTGTATTTGAATGTTACGTGTATATTCGCAATGACATTCTCGAAAATGTCCCTTAATATTGGTTTCGCAGAAATGTGATTTACATTGGAGTTGACGTGGGCTGAAATGTAACGTGCTATTAAATAACATCCATACAAATATTACAGAACGGAATTACGTCTCCATTTAGAGCCGGAGGCCCAACTTCCCCGTACTCTCCTTTTAGGGAGAGCGGGGGTTTTTATAGGCCGGCAACGCTTCTGTGATTCCGCTGGTGTTGGAGTTGTCTATGGGCGGCGATGATCACTTGAGATGGCGTGACTCGGCTGCTCGTTTGCCTCCCTCTGACATAAAAAAAAATTCTGACGCAATAGTGTGAGCCAAGTTTAGTGAGACTCGTAGTTGAGGTCGTATTTAGTTGATTTTTTGGCTTTTTTTATGGCAGAGGGAGGCAAACGAACAGGCGGGTAACGTGATGTTAAGTAATCACTGCCGCCTATAGACACCCGCAACCGCCGGGGGGTCACAGGAGCGTTGCCGGCCTTTAAGGGATTTATACGCTCTTTTCTTCAGGTTCCGATGTCGTATTGGCTTAGGTAGGTAAGTGACATGTTGCTATGACGAATACCTTATTTTGAAACTTATTGAATTTTACAATCTACACGGGGAGCTCCTTCCCGCGGCTGCGATCCCGAGGGAATTTTGTATAATCCCGTCTTAACAAGGATCTACGTCTTAAAACGAATCCTATGCAAATTTAAGAAGAAGTTTCTGACACTTCATGGTAACTTCTAAATATAGATTTATTTTTTTATTAACGAAACTAGTATAGTATTAGTAACAAAATAATATTTTAGGCTTTTCGATTTATTGAAGGCAGTTCCTTTCTTCAAGAAATTTATTTCTCAAATTCTGAGAACAAATTCCTTCAGGCACAATAGGCTTATGTCCTCCGCTCGTAAACAGATTGAGCGGGCACTGTTATTTTTAAAATGGTAACTTAGATGAGAAACAGGTTTTTGAAAATAACTTCTCGGGACATTGTTTTCTTTTCATTGGTTCATTCACTTTGTTAAGATGACAATCCTATTTACGTTATAAATGCAAAAGTTTAGGTGTCAGGGTTTTTCAATCCAATCGTGCATACATATTTAACTAGACAATTTGTGATGAAAAGTGCACGAGTTTTTTTAATTAGAATATTTGTTATAGCATTGAAAGTTACGCGAGATGATATAATTAGTGTTTACACAGCTAACTCACGTTAATTTTAGTCGGTAACGCCGACGACCGTTTCAGCCTATTCAGAAGGCCATCTTTAGGGCGAGTACTAGGAATGTCGCGACGCGGCTGTTCCTTGTGCACTGAGGTCCGCCGCCGCCCGCGCCGCCCTCCTCGCCGAAGAATACTTGTTATACCAATATAAATCCCAAAATGCAAAAAGGTCATCATGATGGAGTTTCTGATTGACCTGGGTCTTGAATACTACATAGTCGCTTTCCGCTATCTGTCCCTATGTATGTTTAGATCTTTAAAACTACGCAACGGATTTCGATGCGGTTTTTTTAATGGATAGGGTGATTTGCAATGAATTTTTAAACTCGTGCAAAGTCGGGGCGGGTCGCTAGTTTATTATAAAAATATACTCTCGTTGATTTAGTATCCCGTAATACAAGTCTCGAATTTAGTTTGGGGCATGGGGCTAATTAAAGATGAGTATAAATTAATAAATATATAAGGACAAATTCTCTATACAGATATTTATGTACTATCAGACCCGTGCCCACTTCTTTGGACGTTAAACTATACAGCCTATAGCACTCTTGAATTGTGTAGTTTTTTTGATTGTGAAAGAATTTTCATAATCGGTTCAGTGTTTCCGAAGATTAGCAATTACAAACAAACATACAAACAAACAAAGTAGATTTTACCTCTTTATAATATTATTTATCTAGCTGAAGAATCTAGAGAAGGCTGAAGATCTAACTGGAGATGAGTCCTATAGATTTATACTCATCTTCAGTTAGATCAGTCTCAAGAGTATTATCTCGTCTTTGGCTTTTTAGACATAAACCTTTGCAAGAAGGAAATGAAGCCTCGCTCTGAACTACATCACCTAGCTTCACCACAGAGCATATAGTAATTGTCAGTACAGAAAGGCCACAGTTGATTAAACGTTATATGAATTGAAATCTTATAGCATTTTACGAGATTTTCTTTTTTATGTAAGAGGGAGGCAAACGAGCAAACGGGTCACGTGATGTTAAGTGATCACCGCCGCCCATAGACAACTGCAACACCCGCGGGGTCACAGAAACGTTGCCGGCCTTTAAAAAAGCCCCAGCTCTCCCCAAATGGAGAGGGCGGGGAAGTATGGCCGCCGACTCTCCCACTCACCGGACTGAGCATGACGGCTGATAGCCGCCATTCAGACGTCAGTCTTCTTTGGGAGTGTGGTACTGCCCCGGACAAGCCAACCCATTCATGCTGCAGGCTAAAAAAGCATGCAGCAGGCACATACCACTACAAAAATTGAATTTAATATAAATATCAACTTACTTCACGCTATCACAAATTGGAATTTTAAAACATCAGCCCTACAAACAACCCTATACACTGAGAAATTACCCTCAAGGGATCCTTCCCCTATTGTACCAAAACTTTGAAGTATATCCCTCTATACACTCTCCGTATTTCATTTTGTGTAGGATTGAGTATTGTGAGAATCTAACTAGTTTGCAGCGTCTGACATGAGACGATCGCTTTCAATTTGCTGTTAAAACCGTGTTCTGGAAATGAGGAATTGTATGCGTGTGATATATAGTTACCTGCTAAAATCTATAATTCTCTATTAATATTATAAATAGGTTTTTTTATGTCAGAAGGAGGCAAACGAGCAGGCGGGTCACGAGATGTTAAGTAATCACCGCCGCCCATAAACAACTGCAACACCCGCGGAGTTACAGAAGCGTTGCCGGCCTTTGTAGTGGTATGGAGCCACTACTTGTAGTGGTGTTGAGCCTGCTGCTTGCTTTGTTAGCCTGCAGCATGAATTGGCCTGCTCGTCCGGGGAAGTACCACACTGCCACAGAAGACCGACGCCTGAATGGCGGCTATCAGCCGCCATGCTCCGTCCGGTGAATGGGAGAGCCGGAGGCCCAACATCTCCGCCTTCCCCATTTGGGGAGGGCCTTTTTAAGGCTTTTTTAAAGGCCGACAACGCTTCTGTGACCCGGGTGTTGCAGTTGTCTATGAGCGGCGGTGATCACTTAACATCACGTGACCCGCCTGCTCGTTTGCCTCCATCTTACATAAAAATAAATAAATAAAAAATAGCGCTAATCTGAAAAGTTTGTGTTAATCTGTAACTTTTTAACCCTGAAATGAAAATCTCATAAAATACTCGAAGTCGTTTCGAAGATTATTACCCTGGAAGAAAATTCTAGAACTGTTCTTTGTATTAAAAGCTGGTAACTAGGAAATTGTAAATTTGGAATTTTCCTGATATTACAGATAGACGTCCCAATTTTCTTTATTGGTAGGTATAGATAAGAAGTTCAATGTTGACAAACTTCTTGAGAAGTGTTTCTCCAACTCGTATTTACTGACACCAATCAGATTATATTTCAAATTGTAGACTTTGATGATACATTTATAAATCATTAACTTCTAACAATTTTTTCATTTATTTATATTATTTTTTATGTAAGAGGGAGGCAAACGAGCGGACGGGTCACGTGATGTCAAGTGATCACCGCCGCCCATAGACACCTGCAACATCCACGGGGACACAGAAGTGTTGCCGGCTTTTAAAAAGCCATCACCAAATGGGGAGGGCGGGGAAGTTTGACCTCCAGCTCTCCTACTCAAGTCAAATTTAACTTTAATACCATTCCATAAAGTTTGAGTGTTAGTGGATGGCAAAACAATTGAGTGACGTTAGTAACGTATAAATATTAATGTCAATTAGGCGGTACGAAGTTAGTCGAGTCAGCTAGTTACGAGGTATAAAGTTACCCATCACACCTGTCTGATCGCGATAAACTCCAGAAATAATAAATGAACTTTCATATGAAACAAATAATAAATAAACATAGATATAAGAACAAATCAAACAATTTAAGACCCAAACTAAATTCGAGACAAATATTATGAATAACTCAAATTAAAAATTTAAAAAACCCACGACACAAGGACTTAAGTAATATCCCTTTAAAAAGTAAAAAATACGGTTTCATTTGAGACCCCATCCGAGTATATTTGCAGACATTCGGTTATTCTCCCCAATTTCACTCCTCACAACTTTTAAACGGCTCAACCGATTTTCATCAAACATGTCTAAAAACACTCGCACATAAGCCAGCTTTAATAAAAAAAAACTAAATTGAAATCATTGCATGCGTTCGGGAGTTATGATGCCACAGATAGACAGACGCATAGACAGACAGACACGTCAAACTTATAACACCCCTCTTTTTGCGTCGGGGGTTAAAAAGAATATGAAAAGGAATAAAATTGTACATAAAAAAGAAATGTAAACATCCAGAATAATAGGTGTAAATAATAATAAGTCCTGAAGGTGTTCTAAATTTAAAATATTTAAAAATCGAATTAAGAGATTATACAGATATTAAAGAAAATTGTACCACCTATATTCTACAGCTTCGTTCGTGTATGTTCTTAACAATTTTTCTTTGCCTGAACATAACATTATCTTGGCAAAGTCAATAAAAAAGTAAATATACCAAGCGGTTTCCACACTATTACAACACGGCACTATGTCAGTGTGTTATAGCGACCTGTTGTTATCTTAGATGCAAACAATGCGACATATTAAATAGTTTGGTTATGTTCAAATTACAGTTAATTCCAGTTTACAAGAATAGATTTGCACGGTAAAGTACTAATTAATTTACCACAAATGAAGCAATAGGCGCTGATTTTAAAGAAATCTAGTTAAAAAGCCTTCGCTTCACAATAGAAAAAATAACTGATATAGACCTAAATTCACTGTCACAGTGTTTTTATAAAATCAATAAAAAATAATCTATAAATAAGTCAACAACTTTTTATAATAAATGTCTCAGCATTCAAAACCAAATAGGCATTACCATCGATTTTTCCATCAAAATCAAACAGTTGATTTACCTATGACCTGAATTTTCACCATTAGCATCAACGTTTACCTACACACTCTAGAGATGAGTGTTTACAGTTATGACGTCATATAAACCTTATTCACCAAACTCGTCGCAATAAATTGCTAAAGACTGGTAGTACAGATGCCGAAATATTATTCCATTTCCAACATATCCACGGATAATACAACGAATAAGTCGTCGTAGAGAAAAGAAACTATTAAATAATGAATTTAAACCAGGCCTTAAGAAATCATTTGCTTTTATTCAAGTAAATTGGAACTTGAAATCGTCTTTTTTACAAACCTTAAAACGTATTCATACAATTTGGTAATTTTTTTTTAAACATGTAATTTAGGTATATACAGAATATGAACCTACCTATAAAATTTTCCCAATCTGAACACACGAGTCACAACCCGTTTAAATTTCGCGGCAGTTTTTAATCTCATTCGATGCACACACCGGATTCGAATTTTTAAAATATATTCTATATTCAAATTCCGCGCGTACCGTAGGGCATTCCCGCAGGCATGCGCGTAACCGTATGTATGCCCGTGCGTGTTGCCTTTAGCAGACTGGACACCATGCGGCTCCATGGCTTCCAAAGTGGAACATGGTGAGATGTACACAACATTTTCATATCACTCCTTGGGAATTGTAACATAAAATCGTTAGAAAACTATCCCAGATATAAATAGGTACATACATAAAAAAGGACTTTAAAAGGTTATTTTTAGTTAAAATAAAACGCTTGTACAGTATCCTACGGTTTTTTTGTGTAGTAAACTAGCCTAATTTCAGTACGTTACGAGTATTTTGAAGTATTTCTGCTTTGCTTTTTATTTTCGCCAAGTTACTAATATACTGTAATGTTCAGGATATATTTTATTTATTCTTAGTTAGATACTTAGGTACTATAATAAAGTTCTGCTAAAAAAAAAATTTATTCAAATTAGTCACCGGCAACTGTTTTGACAGTGAAAAAAAAATTATAATGTTTTTCTAATCTTGGCCAGTTTTCTGTCAAATACTGACGAATACTCTCTGTCATATAAATCGATACGGTTAGTAATAACGATTTTTATTCGCATCGCAAAACGTTTATCATTCAATTGTTAAGAGGACATTACTGTCGATATCGATCTTGGATTGTTTTCTTCAGAGATGTATGACCTTAGTTGCTAACTGAAACAAATAGGCATTATATCTGGCCACTTAAAGATTAATAGAGCATATCAACCACTGTAAAAATTGCTCATTTTTGAATGATGAATAAAAATGTTTGACTGCATTATATTTGTTTGTATATTTTTTTTTAATTTAAAATTAAAAATACGTGTAATTAAGGAAAATATATACACTATCTATATCTTATCACTTACACTATCTTAAGAGGTATTTCTTAATAATATTCTTAAACATTATATGAAACCATATTCAATATTTTAATTACATATAAAATAAAAATGCAACTTTCAGATAACACAAATTTTTATTTTTTAGTAATTCAACCGGTTTTGTAATAGTCCAAAAGAACACATCTAGTCAGATTATTTACTATGAGAAAGCTCAGGCCTCAAGAATATGATAGCTTTTCTGTAAAATATTCCACATAAGTGTATTAGTGCCTCATGTCTAAAAAACTAACTCAAAGTGTCAATATATAAAGGGGAAAAAGCGCAGATTTTTCACTTATAATACAATGAAAATATGTTTTGTGACATAACTAGACATGCATTTAAATTGCTATGTCAACCCAAACTTAAAGTTTTCTATAAAATGTAACACACTATACTGTACTTAATAAATTCCTATGTAAAATTATGAAAACTTTACTCATTAAAATTAACTCTGTTATATAACCTCCATATAATATCATTTCATTTCCAGATTCATTGACATATTGATCATCTTTTTATTACGCACATAACTCCACAATAATAAATTTGGCATTTATTTAAATGTCTCTAAGGCCAATGGCATGAAGATATAAATTAAAATGGCGTCGTTGATTTTACGATCTACATATTTGGAATAGTCGTAGTTTGCAACCACTTGATTCAAATCAACTATTCATGAAGTATATTTAGCAAGTTTTTTATACCATTGTTAATTGATTTATTAAACGGGGTGTAATTAATTCTTTTGTTTATTTCTTCGATGCTGGTATGTAAGGGAATGTAAAGCGTAGTGTATCTGCTGCTTCTCTTCCTGAGCAGATTGTAAAAGTCAATCAAGAGCAACGGATTAATACATGAAATTGTCCTCATAGGCAATGAGCTAGCATCGTGTCACTATATCTAAGTCTCCTTTCCACCAATATTCAGCTTAGCGTGGAGATCCGTGGAGTTTCACGACTCTAGGCTCTGACTACCTCGTCAAAAAGACTTGATATTTATCTGTATAAATTGTAATAAAGAAAAAGAATAGCCGGGTTAACATAAATGTGTAGAAAATCATCAAAAACTTAATTTGTTCACATATTTTTTGTTACATATTGTATTCACGCACTTTTTTTATTAGTACTTAAAGTTTATATAACTTATCAAGCAAATCTACATGTCACCTTTTTCTGAACCAAGTCACCAAAATAGCGACAATTCTTTGGAAACATTCATGGAATTGGTCGATTACAATAGGAAATGCTACAAAATTCCTCGACCCCCAATTTATTCAGTCGTGGCATACTATAATGTATAGAAACGTATAGAACGCTACAATCAATATAGGTGGTCTGCCCTATACTGGACAAAAGCATTCGTCTCTCAACTATAAAGCATCAAAAAGTATTCTATCGCCCACTTTATGGCTGCGTTGTTCCATTAAACAAATAAATAGAGCTTACATTATGGACGCGAGCACTTACATTTGCTGTTAATGTCAATGAGTTTAATCTAGTGTTATCAAGTAATTTTGTTTGGAAGGTGAAGGGTAATGTTTCATAGACGTAAAGCATAAGGGTGTTCTATATAGGGAGAATAACTGTTTTTAGTGATTACGTGTAACTTTTATCATATTTTTTTATTCCGAAACGTTTTTTTTCGATTCATTGATAAGCACATTTTTTTAATTTCATACGAAAGTTGAAATGTAAGGTGTCATAGGATTATTATTTCATTGGTATTACACCTATATTTTCTTTTGTTTTTATTTCATATTAGTAAGTAATTTTGATTGGAAAAATTAAATGTAAAGTGTCATAAACGGAAAGTGTACAAGTGTCCTATATGTACCTGTATATAGAAAGGTTGACCTATCTGTAGAAAGATTGACTCCCATTTTTGTGATTCTGTGTTACTTCTTTCCTTTTAACTCAAATTTACAGAACAATTAAGATTCTAAAACGAAATGATATCCGGTTCATTGATATGCCTACACTTTAATACTAGCCGACTAATAATTTAAATAATAATATGCTTATCTCAGGAGCTATTAATTTTAAATTAGCTTGTAAATGGTCCATTCATCGTTTAATGCTACTTTTTATCCCGTATTTTGCACAGGAACGGAAAAGCTGTTGAATTTTTTTCAAAGAAAACATAAAATGTATATTTTATTCAAAAAAATGCTACAATAAGAAGCACAATTGGGTCTGGGAAAAGCAGTAACAAGTTATTTTTATTTTATTCTTAAGTACTTTATTATTTCTCATGTAAAAATTATATGGCTTACATGGATACTCAATCCAGATCTAGTTATTATAATTATAAATAAATAATGCGTGAAAAGAGAAAGTTCAGTTCGTCAAGGTTCCTATATTATCTATGCATGTTATCCTAATTAATTTGAGGTTCTTTAATTTAAATTGTAAATGACGACTGAAGAGAAAAAAACCGAAGAAAAATTGAAACTTGTCGAGTTTAATTGCGATGGATGGGTGGCATTTTATTTTTAGCTTTCTCCGATTGTAAGAAAATAGTTTCATCGTCGGCCACGTTGCCACATCAAGGTGAGACTGCGCTGAAACCATTCGACTAAGTGTGGTACACAAAAAAGATCTATTATTGTATATTATTTTTAATTTTATGCGTCTTCAAACTTTTACAGTTTTTCAGTACTTTTTAAGCGGTAATGACATGTAACTGTTTTCCCAAACAGATGTATCTTATTCAGAAGGGGACAAAAGGGGCAAAAATCTGACTGACAATAACTAAAACATCTTGTCACAGTATCATAGTCTATTTGTTATGGTAATATTTTCCTTGTATTGTTTTAACTACGCAAAGAATTCGTTGGTTACCTTTTGGATATACACAATTAGATCTACGCGTCACATAGCATAACAACTGCAATCATTATTATTCCTATTTTTATTATTACTTTGGGGCTGATTCAATATGTGTGATTTGGCCATATATATTTATTTGTCTCTATATAGGTATTTAAAACTGCAAAAGTCTCATTTGCCAAATATGCAAATATGTATATCAGCCGGGAAACGTCCACTGCAGGACAAATATATTGGATTATTATTTTAATATTCTTATTGAAAGGTGTTTTTTTTATGAATATTACGTACATAACTGGAACCTCAGAAACTTCAAGAAAAATGCATATAAATCCCTTAAAGGCCGGCAACGCTTCTGTGATCCCCCAGATGTTGTAGGTGTCTATGTGCGGCGGTGATCACTTAACATCACGTGACCCGCCTGCTTGTTTGCCTCCCTCTTTCATGTAGATATTTTTAATATTTTTTTACGACCCTAAGAACTACAAGAGTGACAAAAATGAAACACATCATGTTGGACTTTTCTTGAATATCTCTTCATGTCAATGTTTGGTAGGCAATTTCCCATCTCGAACCGAATGAGAAACATGAGTGGGGCGAGTTAGGGTCCAATTAACGCCGCTTAACAACGCAGGGCACCCACCTTTGACCCTCAACCGAGGCTTCGATTTAGTGACCCACTTTAATCGTGATTATTCAATAGTTTTATTGAATCTTCGCCAATTTTTGGCAGGGTTAGATTTTGAAGAATACTTAATTTATGGAATACTTAATTTATGTGAGTTAAAACAAAGTAAGTTATTTTAAAAACACTTTTATTTATTTTTAAATACATTGTAAATTAATGGTCTATCTATGCTCATTTTCACTATCCCCAATAATCATTGTAAAAAACTCTTAATTAATTGTGAAGCAGTTTAAACATGCTAAGAGTGATCGCCCGCGACTTTGCCCACGCGTACCTTTCAGTCAATAAGTATCTCGGGTACTAATCTGCCTGTAAAGTTAAAACCTAAGCCATATTTTAAGTTAGAACTTCTACGATACAGCTGTGAAAAACGCATCAAAATTCATATTTTAACACGATATTTAATTGTGTAAAGTAATTCTTTGAAAGAAAATGTCAATGTAATTCATATATATATACGAATGATATATGCGAATTTAGTTATAAACTTTTTCATAATTAATAGATGTATGTACTTATTTGTTTTTTTTCTTAATATGGCAATTAAAAGATTTTTATATTTTTTAAAAATTTGTATTATTATTTGTAATATTTTTATCTTCAGATCAATTACAGTTAAATAATATGTACAAACTATAATTGTGATTTATGGTGCAATATCTGTACGAGTGGTGGAAAAACGACTAGGAAAAAATAAAATACTCTGTGCCTAGAAAAGGTTAACCGCATATCAGCAGCCCAAGAATAAAGGCCCTGACACACGCACCCGTCTCGCGGTTAGTAAAAGTGCAACCGCAGTGTAAAATTCTTTAGTAATTTACTAGGTGTTGTATCATTTGGCTATTAGGTTTCGTCCTACTCTTGGCTTGGTCAGTTTTATTACGCAAATGTCTAACGTACAGTCAACTATATTATCGAGTATTCAGGGCCCCAAAAGTATACCTTAAGTTTTTTTCCCCACATAAACATTACAAACAAATTGGTATTCGTTATTATGCTTTGAACCCACTTTGTATTTACCCCCAACAAACAAATAACACATTGTCTGTAGTGCAGATTTGTGGGAAAAACTTATTATTTTAGTGTCACTGGATACTAAATTATGTGGTTGACTGTATATGGTGTTAGTGTTACTCCTGTAAAGACATAGACTTCATAGAAATAGTCACAGATGGCTCATGGCAAGTTGCTGGAAATGTTCCCCGATTTGTGGACCCACTCCTGTGATTGATTTATTTATTAGCCCCGAGAGAATCATAACTATTACTTTTATTTATTCATAGTTACAATTTTAGGTACCTATTAAAAAAGGTTTGACAACATGTCTAGATGGTTTCACTGTGGAACTAATTATAAGTAAATGCTTTAAAAAGTCCATATTATTGTTCTATTAAACTCTATATTCATTTTAATGTATGTAAATGTGTGTTATTATATACGATCTTTACGAATTAGGTACATAGTGGCTCAATCTAGACATTAGACAAGCAACTAATAGACAAACGCGACCACAATTTAAAGTCATTGAACTGAAATCACGGGAATAGTGATATCATTAGGAGGCTGGCAATAGTTGCGCCTATTGACATTCGACACTTAGCCAAGTAGCATCTATCTGTTTATCGTTTTCGTCAATTATTACCCTCCGTCCTTGAAAGAGGCTGTAATCGTAAAACTTTTATTGGCAATGATATCGCCATATTGGGAATATATTAGAATCTCGTATGCTGGTTGCGTCTCTGCGGCTTTGGCGATTGCCGCCGAAACTTGTTATAAAATGTAGTAATTAGTGTAAACTACTAATATATGGAATAACGCTTTTAATTTTGTTATCTGTGGTAGTTGTAGGAAAATTATCTGATCTGACTACCCAGGTCATGCTAAAATTAAATCATATGTGGGACGGACTCGCACATGTAGGGTTCCGTATCGTTATTAAAGGCAAAAAATCAGTCTCTTATATTATTAGCTGCTGTCAGCAGAAATAAATACATCTGTGAATTTCAACAGTCTAGCTATCACAGTTGATGTGATATAGCTTGGAGCCAGACGAACATACAGACAGACAGACGGATAGTGAAGTCTCAGTAATAGGGTCCCGTTTTTCCTACAAATATACTTAAACCGTACTCAAAAATTAAAGGTAAGATGGAGCAAACAATTTAACGTGTAGAACATTTTCAATGTAATTTCGTCAAATATGTACATTATTCTGATTATGATTTTTCACATCCATTTAAGGATAAGGGGAAACCAATACACTATATCATAGTCTAGTTGAGTGTGTATTGCACCCAGGTTGTATATACCCTGGGATAAGGGTAGAAAAAAGAAAAAGTATGTACAGAATACATGTCGTCATATTATTATCCACGATTCACAATTCTTATCCACGATATAAATTTTATAAGACATATTTATAATATCACAGTCATAATAGATGCTCATTATAAAATTATCATAGCATATCAATTAGTTTTATCAAAATTAATACATAGATAAACATTTTACTGCACAATAAAATAAAACCCACACATTCCATACAAAATTACCTATCACTAAGAAATGTATCAAACTCGGTTCTACCATAGATGATAAATAAATATGGAACGTAAATAGCGGAATCAAACCAAAATGATGCCATTTCCTTCGTTCTCCGGAATTTTTATTAGAGCAACAATAAATTTTCACGATTCTGTGATGAAACTCAGAACAGATTGATTGTTATAAACGCATGAGATGCAATAAACGTTTGAGTTTGAGTTTGTTCAAAATGAGCCTACATTGTGTTTGACATAAGCGAATATTTATACCTTTGGCAAACTAATTAGTCGTCGTACGATGAGGTTGGGTTTTGAAATCTCTCGGCTTGAGGAAGATATCCAATGTTTCACACCTAGTAAATTATGAACTTCATTTCACAATTGTCCGTTGTTAATTTTTTTATTATAATTTTAAAATAAACCATTTTAGATATCTTTTGTTAAAATAGATATGTAAGATACTTCTTCTATATTGAACAATGGCCTCGAAATCGATTTTTATAAGTTTACTTTCGGGGTGAATTTTCCAAAATTCTCTCTTAGTGCCCCCTACATTCTCCAAGGAGCATACTCGCCAAATATCAGCTACTTAGTAGTTTCGGCTTTGCGTTGTCTGTCAGTCAGTCACCCAGTAACGGAAAAGTTTTATATAAATAGATGTATAGATATAATTATGTAGATGTCATGTTCCCGAAATCATTTTGTTAGCTGCATGTACTTTTGCGGGAACGGGTAAAATCGTGACTAACAATATGATGTTATGTGAACAAAAGCCTATTTAGTATGGAAATTGGGCAGAGTGCTGACAATAAAAAACGTCGTTATTCTGTTATGCAAATGGACTGTAACTTCTCGTGTATATTAAGCGAATGGATCATTAATCAGTGAAATTATATATTTTAAAACCATCAAATTGGTTCATTGATGTCTCATTTCAAACAGTAAATAGCTTTGGGCCATGTTCATGTTTGGGTCATTTCGAGTAATTGACAAACTACCTATTTTCCCCGTTTT
>JADGIL010052011.1:0-14259 GCA_020352625.1 Cactoblastis cactorum
ATTGTAACTGAGCTTGTCTGTACATGAGAGATATTTAAGAGAAACATATATAGGGGCTCTTTAAAGGACCTATAGAATCCAAAATTGTTTTTAGAATTTTTGTCTGTCTGTCTGTATGTATGTACTCGCATCACACAAAAAACTACCGAACGGATCTGGATGGACTATGACCTAGAATAAAAGATAGGCTACTGTTTATCCCGGAAAAATGCACGGTTCCCTAGGGATACAATTTATTGTAGTAGTACCTAATTAAATGAATAATAAAAACTATTAGCTAATTAAATAATAAAAACACAAAACGAAATGTGAAATAGATCAAAAATGTACTGTACTTTTAAGAGGATTATTTGGATAACCAGCAATAACGTTTGATCGGAGCAACGGAGATTTACAACGAAAGGGCCAAAAAATTCGTGTACGCAATGTGTATACAGCTTTACACTCTCATTTTGGTAAGTTTAAAATTAAAGCCATTTTAATTGGCCAATTTTGATTAAACAGCTCATATGCATATCCGAATCGAATTGTTATTTTATTTATCGTTAAATACAAATTAATTTTAAATAAATAAAAGTGAATTACTTGTTAACTTTCACTAATTAATAGTTTACCGATAAATAAACGTATAATATACATCTATACATATAATAAAATTGTAACTGAGCTTTGTCTGCACATGGGAGATATTTAAGAAAAAAATATACTTATAGGGGCTCTTTATAGGACCTATAGAAGCCAAACCCATTGTGTTTAGAATTTTTGTCTGTCTGTATGTTTGTACACGCATCACACAAAAACTACCGAACGGATCTGGATGTAATTTAGCATAGCAATGGACGATGACTTGGAATAAATGATAGGCTACTGTTTATCCCGGAAAAAGGTACGGACCCGAGGGATATAATTTATAGTAGGTAACCATCTGACGAAGTCGCGGGCATTAGCTAGCATTATATAAAATTGTAACTGAGCTATGTCTGAACATGGGAGAAAGAAAGAAAAAAATATATAGAGACTCTCTATATGACCTATGGAAGCCAAAACTATTGTTTTTAGAATTTTTGTCTGTTTGTATTTTTGTACGCGCATCACACAAAAACTAAAGAACGGATCTGGATGAAATTTGGCTTAGCAAAGGACTATAACCTAGAATAAAAGGTAGGCTACTTTTTATCCCAGTGTACATTGTACGGTTCCAGAGGGACAAAATGTATTGTAACTGAGTAAGGAACTCACGGACGAAGTCGCTCAGATAGTTAGATAGTTGGGAATAAATATTTAGTAACGAATCCCTGGATCAGAAGCCTAAAAAGAGAACGAGGGGTGTTATGAGTTAGTAGTCGTGTGTGTGCGCGTGCGTGCTTACGTGCGTGTGTGTGTGTTTCATTCTGTCTGTGGCATCATAGCATCTAAACGGGTGAACCGATTTGTATAACTCTTTATTTGTTAGAAAGGTCACTTAATAATGTTCTCAGCTATGTCTTAACTCCCTACGCAAAAAGAGGGGTAAGTTTGACATGTGTATTGTTATAGTTTGCTTCGAGTTTTCTTTTAAATATACACGTAAATTCAAGAGGACACTAATAAACGTGTTTGCCTGCTACTTGGAGGTCCCTGGTTTAATCCACAGTTAGATCATGATGGAAAATTATATTTTACTGATTGGCCTGGACCTTAGGTTTTTGTATATTGTATATCTATGTGTATTTACTATAAGATGTAATGTCGTTGAGCTAATAACCTATAATAGCCTATATCAAGACTCGAAATTAGCTTGGAGCTTACTCAATTTGTGTTATTTGTCCTCATATAACTATTTTTAGGGTTCCGTACCCGAAGGGTAAGGGTGTCTGTCTGTCACCAGGCTGTATCTCATGAACCGTGATAGCTAGAGAGTTCAAATTTTCACAGACGATGTATTTCTGATGCTGCTACAACAACAAATATTAAAAATTAAAATAAAATAAAAAGTTAGGGGGGTCCCATACAACAAATGTGATTTTTTTTGCTTAATTTTGCTCTATATTGATAATGGCAATAAGTAGACGCTTGAAATATTTATGGAATATGTATTTACAAATTAACTTTAAATATTAATGATTAAATAATTATTTAAGGCGGGCTCTCATACAACAAATGTGATTTTTTCGTCGTTCTTCTTAGAAAATGGTACGGAACCCTTCGTGCGCCAGTCCGACTCGCACTTGGCCGGCTTTTTTTTATTTAATTTTTACACATATCGGCTACCGTCATAATCAAATATAGGATAGGTTTATTTATACGCTAGGTGGCGTTCCGGACCCACAGCTCAACACGGCTTCGGATCCAAGGAATAAAATATTGCCTTCTCGTTTCCAATCCGTAACCGAACTGAAAACATTTTAAATGTACTCCCAGTTCAAACCCATGACTTCAAGTCCCATGGTGCAAACCTTCACCACTGGACCACGTAGGTAGCACTTTAATAAATTACTAATTAAAATAATTATCACTTACCGTAAATATCAGTATTTACTGAAATGGGCATTTATATAGAATATCGCTGTGCTATATACAGTTATATATAATAAGTACATACATATATATTTAGATTAACTCAATATATCATAAATAAAAATAAATACTTACATGCAACTCATAAAAATAAATAATCATCTTTGGCCAAAGATCGCTAGCCAATCGCAGTGCATTAAAAATCTATGAATCTGATTCGAAAATCAAATAAAAGACGTTTTGTTTCCGTCGCTTTATAGGGTTGAATGGTCTCAGAGACAATCTTGAAAGTTCCCGTGAAACTTATACTTCTATATTCTGTCCGTAGTCTTGTGAAAAATAAACGATGGATGCAAGGAAACAACTCGCTTCACTTACTAACTTTGAAATCCACTCAGAAGAAAACGATGTCCAGCTTACTGTAAATTCGACCTTCTACCACAACTCATAGAGCTTAATTTAGCTCATCGACAAATGACACTTCAGATGTGCCAATTTAATTTGTCAAAATACTCGTATGTACAGCTCGCAACATGAGTTCATATGCTACACGTAGTAAAGGACTCTATGCAGCGGTAATTAAGGCCATTTTGGCACAGTTTAAACACCTGCAAGGTCTACGATATGACAGTTTACTTCTGAGTGGATTTTATTAATAAAAATAATCAAAATATTATACTTACGTTGTGTCGGGGAGACCAAGAGTTGCACATTAGTGATGCATCTTCTAATATTCGACTCTGTAAAGAAAAAAGCGCCGGTTTTTTAAAGTTTCGAAAATCTTGCATGCATTTTAGCCCTGAGGCATCATCATGGAATTATCTGTCTTTAGCTAAGGATATTTCTGAAACCGGATAAACCTTTTTGTCAACTTTTCAGTTGATTGTATATGGCAAGATGGTTCTTTAAATAACTAGGTAAGCTACAGTAAATTTGAAAGCGGGGTTTTGACAGTAACTTGTCTTTACTTGCGGATTGAAAATGTGGATATTATTTAATTAATGAACGTTTACAAAATAAAACTAAAAATTAGATTTTTTTGGAAATTATTGCTTCTATTATTTTTTCTTTTTGTAAGAATTTTTGATTAATAAATTATCACAATAAACCGTATTAATATATATATCGTTAAAAATGACGTGATCGTGACCGTAGTATTAATATAACGTCATTCTAAGTTTCCGAGGTTAGCGTTCTATCTGTGTAAAGGAAGTTAAAAATATATTGTATGTCTTTTATAAGGGATAAATACCTAGCAAAAATAAACAGAATAATAATAATAAATATAATTAATAAATATATGGACAAATTACACAAATTGAGCTAGCCCCAAACTAAGTTCGAGACCTGTATTATGGGATACTAACTCAGAGAAACTATATTTTTTTTTAATAATAAATACATACATATAGATAAATATCCAAAACCCAGGTCAATCAGATAAAGGTCATTTTCCATGATGACCTGACGGGGGATCGAACCCCCGAATACCCGATCGAACGAGTACCGGTCAAGTACGTTGACCGTTACACCAGGGAGGTCGTTAAAATTTGACAAAATCGTAGACATTTCAAATTAACGGGACTACAATAAAACGAGATTTTTTCTACATCAAATTATAATTTACTAGCCACCAGCCCCGGTATCGCACGGATTTAAAAATCTACCTTCTGAATCTATTTATTAAAAAAACTAGAGGCCGCCCGCGANNGCATTTATAATATTAGTAGAATGTAGTGATAATGGAGAAAATAAATTACAACAAAAAATCTAATAGTCAAAATGTTTCTTTGACCTTGCTAACTGCTGTTTTTAGACTGCCTAGGTCTTATGTGGTCTTAACAATAAACGCTTAACGACGCCGGAAAGTAGTCAGTCAATATGACCATTATACTTGATTGATTACCAATACCATGACTACCGTGTATTAGCCGAATGCATCGAAACGCCCACCGTCATTACACCGACTAACTTCAAACATCTGAAAATGAGGACGTCGAGGTGACCACTTTATTTGAACACTTTTAAAACATAATCGATTTGGTCTGTTGTATAATGTTATCTAAACTTACCTGTAATTAGGCAACTTCTGGGCAAAAATAAGTTTATTTCAGCACTCATTATATTATTATGTACATATTAATCAATTTAATAATATTAATTCAAATAATTTTGTGACAATTTAAATTATAAAGTACGCAATTTGTAATTTATAAATTGCAAAAAAATAAATTAACCTGTCCCTAAGACTATTTTTTAATACTATCATTTATTTTATTTTATCTACATTAAATTAAAAATAAAAGTAAATTTTAAAGAAAATTAAAATCTTTTGAAAGTCATAAGTTTAGAAAATAAACATTATTCTCTATAAGTATAGGTACAAAAAAATATGAAAGGAACTCGTGGACTATCGTGTCAATCGCTCGCTTCACTCGACAATCGAATCGAAACTAAAATGGACACGTACTTAAGTATATGCGATGTCGCAAAAATTAAATAATTACATCAAACTGTTTGCCGACCAAATTATATTGTTGCCTCAAACTGTTTAGACGGTTAAAATTGTCCATACTTAGTACCAAACTAATTTTGAATACAGAAGTACTGTACAAATGGGACTTTATTCCCTTTTCAAACATCGATCGATAAAATTGCCTTCATTGTGATTTCATGAACTCGGGGCCGATCGAATGTGTATTTAATGATCAATACCATAAATGCCAATTTGTCTTGCCGAGTTTGTTCCTTTTGACGTGTACGTCTTACGGAGTCGATTTGGAATTTGTCATTCAAAAGTTGCAACAACGTTTGAGTTTATTCGAAACGTGTTTCATGTGTAAATTTTTTAGCGAATTTTTAACTCGGTTCTTACTCATAATAATGTTCTGTTTTTTAATTTTATATAAGTATAGGTATATAGGGACAAATGACACAAATTGAGTTAGCCCCAAACTAAGTTCGAGACTTGTATTATGGGATACTAACTCAACGAAACATCCAAGACCCAGGGCAATCAGAAAAAGGCTATTTTCCAGCATGACCTGACCGGGGATTGAATCCGGGACCTCCTGAATATTAGTCAAGTGTTATAACCGTTACACCACGGAGGTCGTTTTTTTAATTAAATTAAATAAGTCTTTATTTTTATAACTATACAATGTTAAATAAATATTTTATTTATTTTTTTATAAACAGATGTAATCTTCCACCACGCCTGTGTTTTCCCGCTGTACCTTGAGACGTATTTAAGCGTTGTGCAAAGAAGCTACCAGCTTTTATACCTTCTTGTCCTTTAAGTTTTATTAAGTTGGGGATGATGTTTTAAGTTACAAAAATACTTGTTTATTACATCATAGGTACGAAGTTGCGTGATATCATTAAATTATCGATATGGAATAGGTACCTAAAATTCGATACAAAAACCTAGTGAGGGAGGCTGTTTATTTGGTATCTATTTAGGAGAAGATGGACTAGTTGTCAGACTGCAACGTTTACTGATTCTTCTTTTTACCAGTAAGCTTTTTTGTGCTAAATCTACTTTGGAAACTCGCAAACTCTTCCTCAGTCTCTTAAGAGAAAAAGATTCTATTTAATGTAAGTACTTACATATAGTTGTCAGACTGCAACGTTTTCTGATACGAATTTTTACCAGTACTTATACCTATTTTTGCGAATACATCCTTCGAATCTCGCAAACTCTGCCACGGCCTCTAAAGAGGAAAAGATTCTATATAATGCTAGTACTTAATATGTGTAGTTATAAATATTAAAAAATATATTTAATCAACTATCCAGCAAACTACGCAATACATCCAACAACAACAGCCGCCATGTTCCGTCCGGTAAGTGGGAGAGCCGGAGGCCCAACTCCCAAATTGGGGAGGGCGGAGGTTTTTTATAGGCGGGCAACGCTTCTGTAACCACGCGGGTGTTGCGGTCTTGTCTATGGGCGGCGGTGATCACTTACCATCTCGTGACCCGCCTGCTCGTTTGCCTCGCTCTGACATAAAAAAAAAACAAAACACAAAAACGTCCGAAAAACAGCCGCGTGAGCGCGCCTGGCTCCCGTCATCTCCGTCATCTCATAAATAATTGATACTTAGCCCTTTTACCCGTGTTGTTAAACAGCGTCTAAATAGGGAGCCACCCTCCGCCCTCCCCTCGGTTGGAAACTTTCTAAGCATTTGTTTTGACATAATTTTGAGTGGCTGTAGTGCGAGTGATGGCCTGTTCATTCGTTTCAACCTTTATGAGTGAAGTAAGAAATTTATACATTATTCCAATTCCCTTTTTTTTTTTACATAATTTTCGCATTTATGTCTAAAGTAAATTTACTCCAGAAAATTTCTTTGAATAATCAACGGAAATAGAAATAAACAGTCAAGTGCGAGTCGGACATGCGCACGAAGACTTCTGTGTCATTATGTAGTAAGATAAAAGCATTTTTGTATAAATATTTTATATAATTATTATTATTTTATTCTAATTACTTATGTAATTTTTATATTTAATTTAATTATGGAACTAAATAAATATTCAGTTAATATTTTTCTTGTCAAAGCGTTGCCGGCTTTTAAGGGATTTATACGCTCTTTTCTGAAGGTTCCGATGTTGTATTGGTCCGGAAATACCGCTGCAGGCAGTTCGTTCCACAGTGTGGTCGTACGTGGTATAAAGATTCTTTTAAAATTATATACTTATATTTTTTATAAGAAATCGTAGTAATATAACGAGATTGATAAATACCTGTTGTATGGCAATTTTTCCACACTTAGTTGTTAATTTTTCCTACATGAGAAAATCAAATCATTAATAGTTGCAAACATTTGATAAACTTGTCATAGTTAGTAAAATTTATAACGATGTATATAACTGCGTGTAGACCTCCGTGGAGTAGCGGTTAACGTACCTGATCGCTACTCAGGAGGTCCCAGTTTCTATTTCTTGTCAGATCATGATGGGAAATGACCTGACAATGATTTATATAGTACCGTTGAGTTAGTATCCCATAATACAAGCCTCGAGCTTTTGGCTAATATGTTATAGTTTGTCTCTACATATTTATTTTATGAATTATTTTTTATATTATTATTTATTACAACTTTTATAAACGATTGTTTATAAAAGTTAAATTATTTTGAAAAAGAAAATAATCATAACGTAATTATTCTATAATAGAGGCACCTAAAAGTAAAAATCATGAAAAAAGACATAAATATCTCCGACACACAAGATGTTTCCCCGCGAAAGTACAAAGTTAAAGCCATAAAAAATTACCGAAATGGAATCCAGCAATTACACTGACATAATCGCATATAAAGTGGCCAAAATACCCAAACAATTTCTACCTAAACCATGCGCGAATGCCTCTTGTATTTACTGTCTTAACTTCGAAGACAGGGACAGATATACGAAACAGCATGCGAGGGAGGGGGACAGATAATGGGAGATTATGGTAATGACGATAAAAACGCGCAATAAGGAAGGGCCGTACTTAGAAACGATTTAAAGATATTGTACTTAATGCAGGGAGGGAGGGCCGGGTTTCCTGAATTGATAATTAGTTGCACTTTCGTGGGGATGTCTGTCTATGCATTTCGTTAAGAGGTTATTTTGAAGAGGGTTTCGGGGGAATGACGAAGATTACCCATACTGCTTTATATACTTATCAACTTATAGCGTTCCGCGGCTCCGCTTCTGTATTCTTTGATAAAAAGTATTTAGTATTTAAGTATTATCTATACATATAGTAAAATTATAACTGAGCCATTTCCGTACATGGGAGATATTTAAGAAAAACATGTAGCTCTGTAAAGGGCCTATAGAAGTCAAAACTATTGTTTTTAGAATTTTTGTCTGTATGTTTGTACGCGTATTACACAAAAACTACCCAACGAATCTAATCCCCTGACACTATATAAAAATACATACACCTCACTACACTTTTTGCTCACTACACTTTTTTAACATAGTTAAGTTAACTGTATATATGTTATACTTAATGATCTGTGCCAAGAGCACTTTTGATTAAGTCACATTTCAAACAAAAAAGTAATATAATTATTTCTTAAGTTTACGCGAATATTAGACATTGAAATGAAACAAATTCTTCCGTGAAGATGGATGCTGAAAAGTATCCGAAACGTCGGCTCAATAAATAGTTACACATAGAAAACAATAAAACAGTATAAATTCCTTTGTGTGTAGTGATTAAACCGCGATAAAATCCGTTAAATTTGTTTCATTTCAAAAAAGTACTATCCAAATCGGCTCATCCGTTTGGGAACCACCAACAGACAGAATAACACACAAACACGTTAAACTTATAACACTCCACTTTTTGTTTCGCGGGTTAACAATAAAAGTCTAAATGTTTAAACTCTCTTATTCTTAGTTTACCAGAATTTCCGTACGATCTCTAATATTCATTGGTATACTGCATGTACTTATCGACCCCAGTCATTCGAGACAGGCAATCAATGGCTCTACAGTACAAACACCAGCACAGTACAGCTGTTTAATCATTCAGAAACTATACCGACGGCTCCAGGTCTAGCACAATGCAGAAGTCTGTGGAACTATCTTAAATCCGGAAGTAATAAGGAAGGTATGTGCGCTAACATTAGAAGTTACAACAAAAATATTATAAAAAGAAGATTAAATAACAATCAAGCCCTTCTGGCATAAAAGGGACCATTACTGCTTGAGTTCCGACATGCTGGTAGTCTGTAGCTTGATTAAGCTAATAAATGTTTGTTAGATATTGACGTGAAAAAGTAACTGTGGTGGTCTAATTCTGAATAAACATTTTGATTTGATTTTTGAAGTGAAAACTTCTTTAGGCGCGTTGAGCGTTTTGGTAGAGGGTAAAATCCTCGGTTCGCGTCACCGACATGCTAATGATAATAGTATATAAATAAAACATAAAAAGTTTCATATAATTTTTGCATATTGTTTTAATTACTCTCAACTTAATAGTTCCGTTTTCACTTCTATCGGCAGTCCCACGACTGCTACTGGTTTTTTCTCCGACAGAGGGTCTGCACAGGTTAAGTGCAAACTTTTTTAACAAATTGCTAGAAAGTATTTGGTAGAATTTGAACTTTTATGAGTAGTAATAGTAAGTCGATGATTTTGAACGAATAAATCAATGAAAACATTAAAATGATTTTCAGTTATTAAAAATTGTGGAGTAAAATATGTAGGATGAGTTAGCTCTCCAAACTTGTTCAACCTTTACAGTGAGTCATACTTGATCTCCCTTGAGCTCAGGTATAATATCAGTAAGAGTGAGCGGTACCTCTATTTACTAACTAATACCCACCTAATCCACAGTTTACTAAAAAAAACTGTATTACTACTTATAATTCTTAAAAAACTATTTTTTAAGAATTGTAATATTGACACAAGTAAGGACTTAGTCCGAAATAAATTTGATTTGATAATGGCAATACCAAAAAAGTTAATGGCGTCTATTTGCTTGTTTTTTTTTTACTATTTTGAGAGGTATATGATATTGTTATACTTCGAATTTAGTGCTTCATAAAAGATTGTGAAAACAATCATAATGTCGGCTGCTGGATTTATGTACTTATATCTAAGCAGGATCAAGCCGCGCGCCGTCGTAACTGTCGGCAGCTGGACATAATCGTTCAGATTAGGTATTAATTTTTGACCCCCGGGTGTTGCGGGTGTCTATGGGCGGCGGTGATTACTTAAAATCATGTAACCCGCCTGATTATTTGCCTCCCTCTGTCATAACAAAAATAAAAAACACAGATAGCTAAATGGCCTAAGACGTAGATCTGGTGATCTAAAATTTGATTTCATTAAGGCGAAAATATATTATAAAAAAGTTTATTTCCACATAAAATTAACCAAGTGTCTCTAAATTAAGTTGAGCTAGTTGCATTAGTAGGTATAGACGATAAACACTTTATATATGAACTCATATCTATAATATATATGTATATCTCTTCAGATTTAACCGCATTAATTAAAATTGGTGCGCAAGATTTGTGTAGAAAATTATATAAAGCTTGAATAATTGTAGAATTAAAATCTATTTGATTTGTGGAATCAAACACACAAACATTTGATCATAATAGGCGACTGCTAAAACATTCAAGCTTTGGTGTAGTGTACGTCTGTTTGCAGCGTTGCTTTATATCGTAATTAGCCTTTAATTAGCTCCACTATCGGAAGCCAAGCTCTATTTGGGATACCTATCTACTAGCATGGGTAGATTAAATGGCGAGTACTAACTAAAAACTAAAATATTTCTTACATTTTTAAGGATTTTCTTCACCTTCTTTTTTTATGAAAGAGATAGGGAAACGAGCAGGCGGGTCACGTGATGTTAAGTGATCACCGCCGCCCATAGACAACTGCAACACCCGCGGGGTCACAGAAGCGTTGTCGGACTTTAAAAAGCCCCCGCCCTCCCCATTTGATGAAGTTTGGTGTCCGGCTCTCCCACTCACCGGACGGAGCATGGCGGCTGCCATTCAGGCGTCGGTCTTCGCAGCGGGCGCATACCACTACGATACATTTTAAGTTAAGTCTAGTTTGTTTTGTCTATTTTTAAGTTGAGATTAATTTTGATTTAAACTTTATTTATGGCACCATGGGCTCAAAATATAAAGTTTGTTATCCTAATAAGTAATAAGTTACGCATTATTACCAAAAGCATTTACATTTTTTTAAACCCTTATCATTATTACTGCACTTTAATTTTTTCCACGAATAAGTATTATTGTGTCATTAAACGGCAACTTGTACGTTAATCTAATTGATATAGATTAATTTAATTTTAAGGTATCTAACAGACACATATCTATACTTATATTATAAAGAGACAGAGTTTGTAACTTCCATTATTTGTCTGATTGTTTGTATGTAAGAGCTAATCTTCGGAAATACTAAACTGATCTTGAAAAATTCTTTTACAATCAGAAAGCTACACTACTTATTTATGAGAGACAAATCATAAAAGGACCATCTTTCTATCATCAGACCATCAGATATTAATAAACAAAAAATTAATAGGTACTACTTAATATTATGTATGTATGTGTAAGCGTCCCACAAAGAATGAAAAAGAAAAATATTGCAAAACAATATTTCATTTGAAAATCATAAAACACCCGGGCCAACCTCCGCCATAACCGTGCGAGCATTACCCTGCTTGCACTTTACCCGGCTAATCTAATCACATTAGTCGCAGCGCGAGTGGGAGCCTCAGCGAATAACGCGTTGCATTAGCTGGCAACACTAACCGTTACCGTTACGTTAATTGTTATTGTCAGAGGGCTACTAACCGTGCGGCTGGCCCGCCTCGGTTTTAGTACTTGCCATATATATTTAATATCTTGCGCGCCTTCGCTCAAGACTTTTCATGCACCTTGCCAAATTGTTGTACGTTAAAATTGACGGCACAATTGTCTTCTAAAATTGACAGAAATCAATTGTAAATCTGCCATAAAAATATTATAATGACCCTTTTTTCTGTTTAAATGTTTGTGTGCTGTTATTTATGAATTGAAATAAGTTTTTATTTTTCCTAATTTTGTGAGAATTGTCAAAAATTCTTATTATTCTTTTCCATCTATCTTCTGGTGTGTTAATTAGCACATTCGGCGTAAATAAAAGTGTTTTTTCGTACAGTGCTAAAATATATAAATGTTGGTAATACTTCTTCCTTTCTTGATTTCCGTGAAGAATGTAAAAATAAATCAATAATGTGTTCCATTTTGTTTACTTATAAGATTCTAATTGTAAGTAGGTATTTGTGCCTGCCTTTTATTAGATTATTCAATTTTTTAGGGTCCCATGGCTCAGAAAAAATATGTGGATCCCTTTTAGAAACACTTCGATGTCCTCTCTCTGTCTGTCTACCAGTCTGTCAAGATCCTTTTTCACAAGTAATAAGTAGACATATCAAGAGACGAAATAAATATCAAATATTCAGACTTACACGGTCTCTTTTGGGGTACTACCCGCTGATCTATAATTATGAAAGGCATCAAGTCAGATCTTGTAGTACTTGTACAGGTAGAAATTTGAACCATAATTATGAATTTTAATAACATAAACGCTTTTGTGACCCCCCCCCCCCCCCCCCGGGTGTAGCACGTGTCTATGGACGGCGGTGATCACTTTACATGTCTGACTAGCCAGTTCGTTAGCTACCCTCTTTCATAAAAAAAAATGTTATATTTTCTTCGCGAAAACTTATCCTTTTCCACAAAGAAAACAGGAAATACACTAACAGTTGAGTGTGACAGCAATGCGCCGCGCCTGTGGCATCATAAAAGTGATCTATGACATGATAAAAGGCGGGAAATGTCATAACTTAGATATTTGTTGTACGCGTATGTAGCACAAGATGTATGAGCACATATATTATAGCTTTGAAACTAATTTCCTCTTCTAAATAATGGATCGATTCTGATAGAATTTAGTATGAAGGTATTTTTTGTTTCTGGGAAGGACAAGACGAGCGGAAGGGTAATTTTGCAAAAACTGACTCATAACGTTTTGACGTGAAAGACGGACAAACAAACGGATATACTACCGCTATGCTGCTATTTCCCCTTCTGTACCATGTTCCTGTTCTAGAGGAAGCCTGTCTGAAACAGGTTTTGTATCGATTTTCTCAAATCATGATTTCCTCGTTCGTCTATCACTCTGAATCAGGTTATGTATGACTTTTATCTTTAATTAAATACTAGAATTTCAAAGGCTCTTATTCACATAAGAAATTAATATTCGGAATGAACAATGCTGAGAAGAAACGCCAAGAGAAATACGGTATTGGTCCCTATTGTATCAGAAGGACTTTAATTGTATTTATAATATGATATTAATAACTTTTCCCGCGGCTACGCTCGAGTCCTGTGGGAATTTTTTATAATCCCGTCTAGAGTGAGATTACTTCTGCTGCATTCTATTACGAATACACTACACTACACTTAAATATTACATTTTAAACTTTCCAGTTGAACGCGACAGGCGTCCACGGGCTATGGTGACCGCTTTTCGAAGATTGGGCCAGAAGATGTAAAAGAAAATAAAAATGATTGTTCAGTTTATGAAGTTCTAAACATACTAGAGTCATGTGTACAAACATTGCAAAACGATGAATGACCCCAAGCATAGCTCTACAATTACAAAATTATTACAAAACACGGAGAAACGTAATGTTGTGTACAAAAACGTATTAAAAATACAGTGGTTCCTAATCTGTAGTCTACGGGCCACATGTGGTTCCCAAAAGTAGAGGAATGTGGTTTGCTTATTTGTGTGTGTGTGTGTGTGTATGTGTGTCATTTTCTCTGTGGCATCATAGCTTCCAACCAGTGAACCGATTTATATAAATTTTTTCTTTTTTATAAGAAAACTGTTCTAAGCTATGTTTTAAGCCCCGACGCAAAAAAGGGGTAAGTTTGATGTGATTTTGTTATAATGTTGCCCCTATATATAATAGGTCGGGGAAAAAGTTCCTTCGCATTTTTTTAAAAATTCAAAACATTTTTTAATATAGTTTATTGACATTTAACTAAAGTATGTATGTACCATTTTGTTCGATAATCTTTTGCCATCTTGTAGGTACGGACATGATCCCATTGCTATAAAAATTTTGGGACTTCTCATCAAAATACCGCGACAAGTGGATTTGGCAGTCCTCTCGTGATGTTAACCTAACACTGCCTAAAGAATTCTGAAGAGACCGAAACAGGTGGAAATCTGAAGGTGCAA
>JADGIL010052035.1:0-24972 GCA_020352625.1 Cactoblastis cactorum
ATGGTTGTCAAAGTCACCCATTATGTTATCATATTGTTGCAATGCACTATAACGACCTCTGTGATTTGGCGGTGGCAATATTACGTTATGATGGCGATATTGCGTTATGAGAAATAGATGGTTGTCAAATCTACCCATAACGTTATCGTTTTGATTCGGCTGTATCGTTATGAAAACGATTTATGATATATAACGCCCACTCCTAATTGTCATAATGACAATGTCATGTCATGCACGTACGAAGGATGGATGTAAATAGTGTAAACATGAGCAGAGCAAGTGACAAAGAGTAAAGTTATTCAAGGAGAGCAAGTAATATCAAATCAAGAACGTATTAATTTGTTCTTAGATTATTTATAAAATGCTCATACTATACTTATAAACAATAAATACTGAAAAAGTTAGTATACTTGTATCACCAACGTATCTATGCACCATTTCTGACCTTTTTCAAATTTGGTTTTCATTGCAAATTTCTTTTAGAAAAATGCCGAAAGTGAACATAGATGAAAGCATAGCAAGATATGAGTATTACATCAATGATATTCTTAAAGCAGACCTGCGAGTGCTGCAAGAAAAACTGCAGTTGATTAATTCTGAAATTTCTGATCTGATTCAACAGAAACACACGTTAAAAGTTATAACGGATAAGAAGATTCACCCTGACCGATTTAAGACTCAGGTGAATTTAGGTTGCAACTTTTTTATGGAAGCAGAAGTTCTAGATACATCCACACTGCTCATGAATATTGGGTTGAATCATTACTTAGAGTTTAGTTTAGAAGAAGCACACAAATACTTGGATGTGAGAATAAAAGCATTTGAACAAAAAGCTGAAGAATTGCAGCATAAGGGTGCAGAGACCAAAGCTCATATCAAAATGATGTTGTTTGGAATTAGTGAACTCCAGAATGAAAAACTCAAGGCAAAAAGTTGATACACAGAGTGTATAAGATTACATGGTTTTTTTCTCTTAAATAATAATGATGTTTATATCACTTTAAAATGGCCATAAGTATAGTACAGTTAGACAAAAAAGGTTGTATAGTGTACTATATAAGTGTGTACCTTGGGAACAAACAAATACTTTGTTTTTTGCCCTCATATTAACATTACAAACAAATTTATATATGTAATGTTTTGACCTCACAAATATGCTCAACAAACAAATAATAAATTGTCTGTGGTACATATTTGTGGGGAAGAAACTTAAAGCATTTTAAGATTGACTTGTCCTTAGATACTTAATTATTTGGTTGTGTGTACTATGTGAAGGTATTTCTAATGATATCTCACCAAATCACACTGGTCTACTAACACAAGTGCTTCTTATTTAATTAAAAGCGAGGTTTTTTTAAAACTTGAATGTGTTTAACTTCAATCCTGCCTGATGGGAAGCAACAATAAAATCTAATTGGAGCACACAAACTCAAACATAAAATATAAGTGAATGTAAAAAATAATGGTAAATCTGAATCTTATTGCCACGAATCTTCTGAGATACCTAACAGCAGCTAAAATAAATGCATTTTTTAAATGTTTATTTAGTAACAACTATTTATGGATTTGGTTGGACCAAGCAGTCAAATGAATATTTGTATTTGATAATAAAACTGTGTAATAAATGTATAAATTGATTTGTATCTAAATGCCATGATAATTTTTCACTTTTTAAGACACAATTGAGAATCTTTGTGTTTGCCAATAAATATTGCAACTATTTTTACTTTTAATCACCATGAAGGTATCATTGTCTACCCATGGACGAAACAATGAGTTAGATATGTACAACCTTCTTAGAAAAGGGCACGTCAGAAATACCCTTAACTGACGACCGTGTATGAAAAGACTGATGAATGAAAAAGTTAGGAAGCGAAGAAAGTATGTCAGAACCACAGTAAGTGGAAGAATGTAGTTTCCGCTAACCATTATGGAAAAAGGCGTGATCATATGTATGTATGAATGTAATCTGTATTTACCTCTAAGTTTCACTATAAAGAATCTGGATAAAAATAAGCATGTTATTAAAATTTATAAGGTGTTTTCATCAATTTCTATCCTCCATGGACTCAATCTCAGGGTTTAAGGGAAATTAATAACCCTATCAGTAAGTATAATCATTATCAAGTACTACTTAACAGCTTCATTGAATGCAATTAGTGTTCAAGGTCCATAAATCAGCTAGAAATATGCTGCTCTAGCTTATAAATTAGGCTTAATTTGAATAATTACAGTCTAGAGATGTCAGAGTCAAATACTTGGAAACTGCTTGAACTAAATTAACATATTTGGGGTACATAAATTTAATTTTACATTAACTATGAACTATTCTGGCTTCACACAAGTATTAGCTATAAAAATAAATTTAAAAAAAAAAACAAATATTAGTTTAAAATTGTATTAGTTTGGACATTAAAAAATACAAATAAAAAGGCCTAAGCGCCATCTATATTTGATACAACAAACTATGTATATGACATTCTGTTTAACTACTACGTAGTTTCGATTGTACTGGTAGATGTCTCTTATAATAATGTTTGTTTTGCAGGTTCCAATTAGAACATAGAAAAAAATAATAATTTTGAAGGTTAAGTGAAAACGGATAAGTCAAAAAATCTAGTTTTGAGTTAATGAGAATAAAATTTTCAAAAATTTCCTACTCAGTTTTATGAACGTTATTTAACTTTTTGTTTGTAATAATAATTGATAATAATTGTGCCCGCCCAGCCAGTAGTTGAAGTTCAAGGCTGAGTTCTACCCCCGAATGGCGTAGTGGTTTTCTGGGTCACAGGCGTCAAAAAGGTATTTATACTTATAAGTTTAATTTTTTCACAACAGGGAGAGACAGTATACACAGACAGATAGACAGTGTTATGACTATTGTGTATGAACTGCTACGAATAAATCAGTATGAAATTTAGTAGATACGAAATGCTACAAACGAAGTATTCATAGCATTTCGTAGAACAGACCAATCTTCTACTATGGATTGTAGTTGGAAAACTTGCAGCGATTAAGCTCAGACGCTCTACTTATTAACCACCAACGCAAAAAGAGGGGTGTTATGAATTTGGCGTGTGTGCGTGTCATTGTATGTGACGTCATAGCTTTCAAACGGGTGAACCGATTTGGATGATTCTTTTTTTGTTAGAAAGTTGACTTAATCGAGAGTATTCTTAGCTATGTTTTGAACCCCAGAAGCAGAAAGAGGGCTGTTATAAGTTTGACGTGTATGTTGTGTAGGGGGCTTTTTTAATTTTAAATTTAATTAATTGTGACTATTGTATATGATTTCTTTCTTGATTTTTGTAAGTTCTTTCTATTACATATAATAAAACTGAATCTTATCTGTTTGCACATAGATGATATAAAAAAAAATATTAAGGGGTCTTGACTCGATTTTTTTTTTAAATCTGAATAATATCGATGTATTGTCTGTTTGTAAGTACATCACATGAAAATTATTGGTTTAAATACAGGTGGTTTTCACACGTGTTTTGGAAAAAAATCAATTGTAAAATCTATTGTATTATTATATTGTATTATTATATATTATATTGTATTCTATCTATAATCTATATAATATCTGACCATTGCAGATGAAGTTGCGGGCATAAGCTTGCCCCTAATAAATAGTAGTATAAGTAAAGGGTCAGTGAAAAATAAAAGACATGATTCAAATAAAAGCTTAGCTTTATTACTCGTTATATTCACGAAGAAACATCCCTCACAGTATGATCAAGTCTCCATGTTGACTCTGCCATTAGATACAACTTATTTCCAACTCGATCGATTAATTTCAATAATTTTGATCAACAAATTTGAACCGCCAATATTTTTGCGTACCGGCCGCTGTCGCGCCAATAGCTTTAATTTAGATACAATTTGAATCTTCACATTAATCTGTTTATGTCTAATACACCAACGTGTTCCTACACATTCACGGACATAAACACACGCTCTTTAAATTATAAGCATTATGAGAATGTGATATAATATTAATGTATAAGTTTTTAGTATTAAGAACCGTTATATTTATGCGTAGTAGGTTAGGTTAGTTCGGCGACAGGCTTCGTCAGAGGCTCACAGATTACAATAGAATCGCCAGCCACGCGACAAATACCGAGGAATCGTTTACAATTTACTTTTTCACCTTAAAATTGATTTTAAATTTATCTTTTTTACATCCAGAACCATATAAACATCTTTGAGTTATTTATATATTTTTTTTTTATCTATATTAACGGCGCCCGCGACGCCGCCCTCGCCGCGCCCGGTCAAACTTTTTATTTACAAATGGTTGATGCTTCTAAAATTTTATTATCCGACACTATTCTTAAAATTAAATACAAAAAACGCATGACATTCTAAATTTATCTAATGCCCCATTTTGTCATTGCTATAATTTACGAAATTTTGACCATTACACACCAACTTTAGAAATATTCAATACAAAAATACTCTTTTTGAATAAAATTTTATACACGATTAATTTTTTTTTTATATTGCGGGCGCGGCTGGGGCGGCTGCGCGGGCTCGTCCAAAGAAAAGCTTTGAGCCCCGTAACCTTAACATCATGAAATTTGTACTAAATATATCGAAACGAACAGACGCGGAACCATATCACTTAGCCGAAATGCGAGGATGCCGAAAAGATGCCTAAACACTAGTCAATTTTCATATTGCCCGACGATTTTTGTCCTAATCGTGTCAGCCCTAAAACGCCGCTGATTGGGCTGGCGACTGGACAAAAACCGCAGGGCCCACTAAAATAATTTCGTTCTTTTTTCAAATTTTGTAACTAATTTTATCACAGGTTTCCGCATCCGCTCGCCTTAGTTTACGAATATATCAAACGAACTGGCGCCACTGTCGTGGTGTCGCTCATCAAAATCAACCCACAACATAACACACGAACAAACTGAAATATCGCTGTCATGAATGAAGACCACAAGGAATCACTAGGTTATTTTCGGTTAAAAGTACAAATATTTTGAACGCTCTGAAACTTCTTTGGTCTTTAGTCACAGTTCTACAAAACAGAGCAATGGTACACCTTAATTTTATTAATCGCTTACTGTTAAAATCGGCAGTATTTTGTCTTTTAACTTTTCTAGTAGTGTATCCGTGCTCAGTTTCACAATTAAACCAGATATTACAAACGAATACTTATTTCATAACTACCTAATTTTTCAGCATTTCCTTATTGACTGTTTTTTTTATAGAAAAGTTGATACAGCTATTTGGTACACCTAAATGTTTCTAACTTCCAAAAATGAAATGCTACATACAATAGAGTCTATTACAATTTCGAAAATTTAGGAACCATAATACCCAAACGTGGAACCGAATACGTACTACATATAATGATTTTTTTTTCATTTATAATTAATTTCGAAAATAAATTACATATTTCATATTACATGACAATCCAAACATTTCGTAGACGGATTCGAAAATACTAAAAGTGTAAATAAAAAACGTTAGATACATTTTATGAAACAGAAATAAACTATTATCTAGATACATTTCAAACGATAAGTACTGTTGTCGCCTCTGCGCTCTCGATAAATCTACATTTAATTATACATACAAACATGAGCTCCACACCGAACTTTGTACTTTACTGCGGTATAGCCCTCGATCACTGTGGACTATATATTTCGATGTTTTATACTCGAGTCTTTATACTAATTTAGAAAAATTGTCAACCCATAACTTAGAAATAATTTGTATATTAAACAAACAAGCGGCTCGTGTATCCATGTGGTCTTGGCGCGTCACAGTGAGTCACTCAAGTAGAAAATCCGGATGATAACTCAAATATATAATGTTTACATGAAATCAGCTTACATAATACACACAATTATTCCAAATCTGGCCTGAAAATATATTCTAAAATATCAACGGCTCCAAGTATCTGCTAATTACGGCTTGTCGGTTGATGGGAAATGAATCCTTAACTATTGTAATATGTGTTGTGTAGCCTGCGTTAACACTTCTAGTAGATATGAAGAAATCTATGGAGAGATCGGAATAACGGATACATTACTTACTATACAAGGAATTAAGTGCTGAGAGCCGTTCTAGAGCTGATCCGTGGACTTAAACTTACAGGAATGGTCAAGTTATCGTTGTATGGAATTATCTAATAATCAATTCCAGTAAAATTCCTTATTAATTATTGTTTATCGATTGAAAGCAACAATTCGCTTCGCGTTACTGATCAGCTCTAAACCGGCACAATATTACGGTGACGAAACAAACAACATTAACAAAATCGTGAACAACAGAACGATGCTCGATTTCGAACAAGCCCTGCGGCGACTGCGTCCATGCTTACCAACCGTCGCGAATCGAGGAAAATTAACCCGGGCTATTAGTATAGCTGTCTGTGAGGGGGGCTGGGGCTGGCCAACCTGACGATCAGGAGATCAGCCCGATTGACCGGGAAAATTTCGAACAAAAAACCGGTGTTCCAAAATGGGGAGGCTGCGTGTTATATTATGTCGATGTGTCAAAAGGTTCCGTATCTCTCACCTAACCTGCTAATTCTAAGCACACCAGTCGACGCCTGGTCCATCCTAAACTGAGGTACCCTTATTATTATCGTAATAGATCAAATGGTTACAAAGTAAACGATAACAAACCTGTAATACCAAATGAAAATGCTTACACTTGCTTAGCTAGGGCCGGCCGCCATCCCTGCGCGGCTCCGTACTCTCAACTCAAGATGGCTTAATATTTTGTACAATTCCGCAAATCAATTCGCAATTTTCCATTTTTTCTATTGTGCCTTAATTAATACCATTAGCGCTAAGATAGTTATTCGATTTATTTTTCTGTATTAAAACTATCGTATTATGTACATGGCTATACATCTCTGTACAACTATCTATCTTATCGGTTTATATCTATTTGAGAAGCGAAATAATATATTTTGTGTCATGTGAACTCCTGTGAACTGAGGATGGAAACTCAAAGTGTAACCGATTTGCGGGGTCGGCGGCCGGCGACTACATGTTATAACAAATACATCGAGATTGCGGAAGCCGGGGAGCGTCGCGTAGCGTGCGCGTGCGCATACAAGCGTTCGTATCGGGATCTTTTCATAGTTCGCATCGCTACAGGACGATCCCCGACCAGCCGCGCTACATATATCTACGAATCAAACTAATTATTCTTCTATAGTATAATAGTAAGAGTGTATGTATACTGATTGTTCGATACGGCGAACGTGATGCGCGAGCGGGGGGCGGGGTCTGCGCGGGCGCCGCGCGGCGAGGTGGGCGACAGGTTCTATTGAGGGCCCTTTGTATTAATTTCTTATTTTTCGTAAAAAATCAACATTTTTGAAGGCACTTCTGATCGGACGAGGTGGCCCAGTGCGTTTAGTTTTAGACGGAAGCCAATTGGTGGAACTGTATTGCAATTTGTCTGTAAGGTTTTAGGTCTATTGAGTGTGCTTGCCTTCAACTATTGTTCCGTTCGGTTGCAGGTCAAGTGCTATGAGCATGAGCCGCGAGGCGCCCGCCTGCGGAGCGCGCGCTACACCAATGGTACAAAAACCGTCTGAATAACTATCGCGAACAAAACACAATTTATTTATCGGTAATAAATCATGTTTATAAAGACTAAATTCCATTAAATCATAATTGTTTAAATTCCATTGTGAATTCTATGTTTTGGTTTTGAAAGGTTCAGAAAATGAGAATGTAAATTATAAAAATGGTGTGACGCTCCGCACTGAGGTGCTGCTGGTTGCCCCCGCGCAAAATTTCGGAAAATAGTATTTTATCTAACGAATAAACTTAACCCTATATTCGGAAACATCCGAACGAACTGAAATTTGAGCCGAACTTTGCCGAAACATCTTAAATACAAACGAGGATGTTTACATCAATATTAACTGAAGATGTTGAACAATATTTCGAATTTTGTGACTGTTTATCTTTATATTATTGAAACTCTCTCTGCATGAACATAAAACCGGCTATCAGTATAAAAATAATGTGTAAATCTTTGTTTGTGGATCGAAAAATAACCCTGCTCTATTGTACTAATTACTATGGTTAACGTTAATTATTCCTAAAATAATTATGACGAGGTAAAGGTTGACAATTTTTGGACACCGAGGTGCGCCTCAACTCAAGCGAGGAATAAACAACTCAAACTCAAACAGGCTCCAAAGGACGGGAAAGGAGAAAACAAAATAAAAACAACAAAATGTCAAAACTTAAGCAGTTAATATATTAATCGTTTTTTTCCTTAAATAATAAATCAATAAATGATTTTACGATATACACAACTATAAAAACCATTTTAAGATAATACTTAATAATAATATAATAATAATTATATATAGCGAAATATATTATGTGCAGAAATAAAATTCTAGGTGACTTAAATTTTCTCTTACTCGTATAACCTAAATTTCCTATTAGAGCGCTTTCGGCGACGTGTCGCCATCGTCCAACGTACAAATTCAATTTTTTAAATATTTTTTTTTTAAATTTAACTTTTCTTTATCAATAATTTTGATTCTGAAGGCCTAAATGCGAGTGTCGTAAAATTTTGGTGTGCGAAATAATCGTCCAATGATTATCTAGCCGAAACGTTGTGCGTTTTGGTTGGTAGCGCTCACTCGAGTTGTTCGAGGAAGTTGGGTGACTTGAAGTACTCTGGGACGGGGTCGTCCAGCCGGGAGATGACCTTATAGATGGACTTCTTCCAGCTCTGCTCAGTGTCTTTGCCGCCCTGGATTGCGCGGAAGAACTCGCGCAGAGTCTGCTCTACCACGTATCTGAAGTTTGGCGGCACCTGAAAATGTGGAAGAAATCGTTAGCATTTTTTATCTATAGATCAATATATAGTATAAAACATAGTCGCTTTCCGCTGTCTGTCGCTATGTACTTATACTTAGATCTTTAAAACTACGCAACGGTATATGATGCGGTTTTTATTTATAGATTGGGTGATTCAAAAGGAATTGCGAAGCCGTGACGGTTACATACAGTTTGGCGTTGTGGTTTCAAATTTATCCTCCACATTCAAAACAAAATTATACCACGGAATACATAAGGATCAAACAATTTATTACGATAAGTAAGAGTGACATATTTGTGAGCATAACCCGTTACGTTACATCCTACTAATATTATAAATGCGAAAGTTTGTATGTCAGGATGTAGTTTTTTACTCTTTCACGCAAAAACTACTGAACCGATTACGATGGAATTTGGTATGTAGGTAGCTGAAGACCCAGAATAACATATAGGCTACTTTTTATCCCGAAGTTCGAGCGGGATTGATTCCTAATTGAATTTCATAGGGTTTCCACGCGGACGAAGTCGCGGGCGGCCTCTAGTATGTGAATATGTAACGTAACGGGTTATCCTCACGTGAGTATTATCCGTACGTGAGTACAACACACAGCCGTGTCCTTTTTTACACTTTGTGTTTTAGTAAACTAGCTTTTATCCGCGGATTCGCATCAATTCGGGGTGGGGGAATAGAAAGAGACAAAAAGTAGCCTATCTCATTCTCCAGCCCTTCAACCGTCTCCACATGAAAAATCACACGAATCCGTTGCTCCGAAAGACGGACAGCGCTTCTTAAAGGAGCTACGCTGGCTGGAAGGATAGCCGGCCACAGCTCCTCACGCAAAAAGGGCCCACTTTGAGGTCTAATTGCGGAAAACTGTCCTCGAACAGTGAGTGAGTGAGTAAGTGAAAGACGGACAAACAAATATACAGGTTTTTACACAAAGCGACTCTGGAACTCAAAGGGTAAACCAGAACTAAGCCTAGGATAGGCTTATCCAAACGTTAAATGGCGTTTGGGACCTATGGCTTAACGTACCTTCCGAGGCACGGAATCATTTCACTTTTCGGATAATCAGGTGATAATTTTTTACACAACATTTCCTCCAGTGGGATTCGAACTCACAACCACCGGATCACAAGGCACACGCCTTGACCCCTGGACCACGGAGGCAGTCGAGACTAATATCAGCATTGGACTAAAAATTATGTAGGTATAAGATGTTTACCTCGATGTGATTATTTCTGTTGTAATGCAGGTTCAGGACTCTGTACAGCTCTGAGTCTCCGGCGACGTGGAGGTCGTCAGCCGCCTTCAGACCCTCGCTGATTGCCTGTCTCGCATACTTCTCCATCTGGATGTAGTAGAACTCCCTGGAAAGAAAATTTAATAAATATAGCATACCAATATTATAAATGCGAAATGTTTGTTTGTCCATCTTCACGTCAAAACGGAGCAACGGATTAGAGTGATTTTTTTATGTTAAAGGGCTGGAGAGTGGCATAAGGCTACTATTCGTCTTTTAAGATATTTCAGTTGGATTTTCGACAACAATCAGTAAACTAGTTCAGCCGTTTTCTTTACCCGCATCCGTTATATGGGCAAACCTGCCCCGCTTACAAACAACATCGTTATGAGATACCGATCTGACGACGATTTCTCCTAAACTAGAGAGGACGTTTAAACAAAAACGTTTATAGTTACTAAGTTTATAAAATTGATCATCATGCAAGTTTTATGAAAGTTATATATGTATATAAGTACAGTTTAAGTATTTATGTTCAGAAACTCAATTTGCTAGGCCATTTTTTTGCGTTATGTGGCAACTTTTATAATAACATTTCGAACGACTTCTACTAAGAAGATACGTTGAAATTGGTAATAGAAAATTATTTAAAGTTAGATAGATGATGATGAAAGTATTATATAGATAAGATTATGAAATTATTTATTTGATGAAATTATTTTTATTAAGATGATGAAATTATTTTTTTAAGATTTATTTATTAGATGATAAAAGTATTATATATAGATTGGACACAACATTTCTGCCCCACATCGTAAGATGTGAAAAGGTGAGGTGACTATGAAAATGTTGATTAATTAATTTATTAAAACGATTTTTTGGATGATCGACAGAACATGTGTATTTTGCGAAGAATTTTCGAGATGAAATTAATTGTCCGAAAACAAAAATTGCAGATAATAGCTAATTATTATTAAAATTATTACTTTGCATTTTTCCTGATACTCTCCTTTACAGACATTATTGAAACAAGGAAATTTCTGACATAATGTGAACACCCAAGGCCAAGTTACACTAACCACTTGAAATAATTACGACATATCGACACATGTTCAAATCAGTATCTGAATACACTTATTGAAGACATTAGCGACAAGTGAGACCACTTACAGGCTACAAACAGCCATTAATATTAAATACTTGGACTTCAATAACAATTATATTAAATAAACTCTACTCATCATCAACTCTTTAACTACAAATTTCATTTTAGTGACTATAATTTTATTTTCAATTTAAAAACCAGACAAATTTCGAAAACCCAAGACATTTGTGAAGCAAAAAGCGCATCTAATTATTTAGACACTTCATTTACTCCATTACGGCGAATCTGCGAGTGCCAATTAAAAAATAATAGACGGCGTGCGAGCGAGACCTTCGAGTGTTCTTGCCGGAGTGGCTTAGAGATCATCCCTGCCAATTGATGGCGGAATATTCCGAGATATCGTTCATTTTTATTTATTTTTTTGTTTTGCCTGCCAGTACTGATTCGACATTTGAAATAGGATTTCTTTTTTTTAATGGATAGATGGTGAAGCCAAATTGTGTGTGGCTGATTGAATTTAAAAATGATTCATAATAGTTTACATGTGTGCCAGTATTAATTAATAACAGAGAACATTACTGAAAAATGCTTGGATCTAAGTCATGCATGTATATCATTCATTAACAATATAAAGAATTTCAGCACGTGATATTTGTGTAGATTAAAAATCATATAATCAACATCTGGTTTATGGGCGTATCTCATTCAATCATGCATGATCTCATTGCTACGTAAATACTAATATAATTTTATAGGAGTGTTCCTGTCACTTTGTTTAGTCGTTTTCGTCGAGTATAAATTTGGGGAGCACTTAAATGTGAACCACTTGCATTTCATGAGAATTTTAATGTCTATTATGCTTTACCATCTCAGGTGAAAATTTACCTGTGCAAAACGAAATCCAATATGCATTTAACGTCTAAATTTAAAATGCAAAGACACTACTAGGCTTCCAACAAAATTTAACACGGAACCCTGGTAAAAAAAAGGTCTGAAAACTGAATTAGCTTCGTAATTAGGCCTGGGAGACTCTCGATGCGCTCTCGTAAGTGAAGCGAAGACGCGAAGCGACGCTAGCTCGAAAATGGCTAATCAAATCCTTTTCGCTCTCGAGTGCTTTATTTTCATTATACTGAAGTGTCGCTATGTGAAACTCTACGTCACTCGTTATTAGCCCCTTTGCTTTTTTATTTTTCACTGTTTCGTTGTGTTCGTCTGGTGAATGACTTTGAATTCTTATTTTGAAATTATACTTTTTTAATTCGAGAACGGATTTTTTTCAAATTTGGGATATTTCATAATACAAGCTAGATTTTTAAAAGAACTAATATTTTGTTTGTCAAATAAATCATTATTAATCACTACTTATACGGTACAATCAATTACTCATTTCAAAAAATCATCTCCTAGTTTCTTCGTGACTTTTAAATATATTTTATCTAAGAAAACTGTTACTGTGGGAATCAGCTGTTGATGCTAATTGTTGACACATCCAACGTATTTTGGCAAATATGTATGACACACAAATTTGAGTCCTTGCTAAATATAATTAAAACCTATATTTGCGCTTTCTGGCACTATTAGCGGAATGTAATGCAGAAGTATAAATCAGTTCCGATGCTCATAATTTGCCGTTCGATATTTAACTTTATAATAGTGTATCAGTGTTTAATTTAGGTTGAGTTGTTACTGTATTGTTCAAGTTTTCTTAAGACGTAGCATCTTGCGACTACCTGGAGGCGAATCCATTGTTTGATGAGAGCAGTTGCATTTAAGAGTTTTTTCTCAGTTTCTTAGTCAATAGTAGAACGGACGTAAAGTTCCGAAGGTCTTTTTAAGAAGTTAAAAAAAAAGAGATTTAGGAAGTTGAACAAGTTGAAATTTCTTAGACTTTTAGAAATATTGTTTTTTTATTGCATGGCTTCTTTGCCATATTGTTTTAAATACGTTTGTTTCGTATTTATTATTTTCATGAAAATTAAGTTGCCTAAGCAAGTATGCTAAGCCAAGACATGTCGAAGAACAATGTACTAAGATGAAGTCAAATAAGTTAGGGTGAAGTCAGACCGTGATGTCTAGTTATATGAGGTTTGTTGCACCCCTCAAGAAACTGGCGCGGTTCCCGTGTGAAACCCGCTTAAGTGATCCATAGAGTTAAGAATCTCTAGACAATTTAAACTGAAGATTTTTCGAACTATACCACAAAATTTACAAGAATAATATACTGATTTTTAAAGTATACTTAATTCAGCGTATTCGGTCGGCATGCAAACATGTAAATATTCAAAATGCTCGTTGTTATTTACTATATTTTGAACAAAATACCGTATAATCTATCACATTATAATTTAAATATTGATTATTCAAAAAGCAAAAATTCCTTTAGATAGTCTCAAATCTAGCCTTCTGTACATTCTACGTTTTTCTTTCTCGAAACCGAACCAGCATGGAAGTACTAGGTACTAAGTTTTGTAAATTATTAAAATAAATTTAAGTTCTCATACATATAAAACTTATTTTAAGCTGTTATAATACGAAGAAGAATTTGTTCATTTCTCTTATAATTTAGTCAATATTTAAAGAACTATATTTTTCTTCATTCTCTCTTGATTTTTTTTACGTCGCACTGCTGGGCAGAGCAGCCCTCCATTTTAAAGTTTATATAAATGGGCAGGGCAGAGCAAATTTTTTATTTTCTTTTTTAAATGTTCTACAGTCTTTTATAAAACTTTTTAACTCTATGGCAAGCATTAAGTTCAAGACGCCGCTACGAGGGACACACTATTGTTCATTTTTTTCACAATGTCTTGCTTTGGTATTGTTGACTTTACCTCGTGCAAATTGTTCAAAATTCGAATTAGGAACTTGATTTCGAGTGAAACCGTTATTTTGCAGATTCGTATATTCTGTTCGATTTGTCGATTCTAAATTTGAATTTTATGAAGATAATGTTAAACTTTAAAGCTTATAATTTTTTTAATTTACTAGATGCGCCTGTCGCTTCACTCTCTGGGAATTTTCGGATTTTTGCGCTGTCTTTACCTTCTCCGAGATACTACAAATATTTAAATACCAAAAGTATCCAAATTACTTGAGTTTAAGCGATACAAACAAAAATTGTTTTCTACACGTTTAGAACTAATTTTGCCGAAATGACTTTTATATGATTCTGAATGAGTTTTGTATTTAACCAGTTTTCTAAAATCGAAATTGATCTAAGTATCTGAACAAAACCAGTTAAAACTAAACGTAATAAAAATTAGATAATAATGTTATTTAATTAAGCTCTAAAGAAATTAACATACATATATTCCATGCCGGTCTAGGAGCGAAAGAAAGACGTAAACTGTGCCAGCTATTTGGCTTCCCGCGCAGATTGTAAAAGTCAATCAAGGGAAAGGGCTTAAAATGGTAATTTTCATAGGCAATGAGCTAGCAACCTGTCACTATTTCTGAATCTCTATTCCACCAATAAGCCCACCATTTTGCTAAGTGAGGCCTTCGAGTCACGTGACTCTGTCTACCCCGTAAGAGAAAAGGGCATGATACTGTATATAAATAACAAGTTCTTTTGCATAAAAAAAGAAAATACAAGATTATAAAACTAGGTCGGACATCGGCTTAGTTCCTCTTTTTATTTGTACGCTTGAGGCGTCATGCGGGCACGTACAGACATACCGCTATGTGATAAGAGGGTAAGAACCTGCCTACTTACCGACAATTTCTAATTATCATAACTTTTTCTAAGGACATCGGTAAAATTATTGCCATTAAGTACCCGATAATTGACTTTTGACGACCTCCGAGGCGTAATGGTTGATGTACCTGTCCGTTAATCAGGAGATCCGTGATCCCCGGTCAGGTCATGATACAAAATGAATTGGGTCTTGTATGTTTGTGTATGTATTTGTTATAAAATATTATATCATTGAGTTAGTATCCCATATTACAAGTATCAATCTTACTTTAGACCTAAACTCAATATGTGTGATTTGACCTTTACATTTAAAATATTAATTTATTAAGAAAACTAACTATTAAAATCCAACTATTAAAATATGTTTATTGTATTTTGTTATTAGAATATTAGGTTATATTAATAATAAAAGTATTTATTGTTTCCTATAAGTACCAACATTGTACGATAAAAATAATTCTTGATACGTTCTTGTTAGGAACTTAATCTTTCAGGAAGTTCATGCAAGGAAAAATAATGAAAGAAATACAGCTAGTATTTAATTAACTGCTCTTAAGATGTTTTTTTTATAATTAAATGTTTTATTAATTTTCTTAACATTTTTTATTTGTGGACATTTTAACTTTTGTCTTTCGAAGGTACGAGTATAATTAAAAATAATACAAACCGGAATTCCGAAATTAGGTTTGTAAATTAAACAGTATAATTTAAAAAAAATTGAAATACCAAAACACTGGCCATTCAAAAACTCATAAACGAGAAAAAGAGGTAAGGCGTAGTTTCGAAATTCAAAAAAATAGTTTCCAGACATCGCCTTCACAAACACTCATTTCGATCGCTGCCAAATACAATGGTTATTAAAAGCTGATGCTTGGGTTCAAATGATACCTACCCGGTAATACGTGGATATGTGTGGGTGTGGCGTGGTGGTGTGAGCGGACGTCCAGCTTTCGAGAAGCACGGGAGAATGAGCCGACGGTCAGCGATGCACAGAGCATTGCTGGGTACAGATTCGACATTCATTTTGTAATTTTGTATATGATTATTAAGATGTTTTTAAATTAAATTTTGTGCGTTAGTATACCGTGACAAGTTACTAGTCTCATGCTTAGTTTTTAATGTAATATTTTCACTATACAGTAATGTTACTTATCGCCTCATCGCCTGTGATTTGTATTAAAATTTATTAATTTTCAAATCTCATACCGTTATATCATATCTACAAACCCAAAGTAATTATACAAAGATGTTAACTAACTAATTATATATAAAATGCAACAAAAATTGAACATCGTTGTAAGCTCTGCCCATCGGTTAGTCTATAAAAAAGTTGCACGGCGCAACGCACACATGCACACGGTAGCACACAGCGGCAAGTAAAAGCGAGTAAACTAATACCGGGCCGGATTAATGCTTCAGTTAGTGAAAAAACTTTTTTTCAGACTGCGCCGTCCGCTACAGGGCCGCACTCAGTTCACTGGACTTGTAATTTTTTTTAAATTATGGCCCACCGGCTTGTAATGCTTTGTCTTTGTAATAAATCATATCCTACTTGTTACATCACTTTTTGTATGTAAAAACCGCTTAAATATTTTATGCCTATGCTAAGCTTTTTTACGTTTTAAATATTGAAAGGAAAATTAAAATAAATAAATTCTATATTATCCATGTATTTCTCATTTATTTGACAACTGTCAAACGCATGTTTTTATAACTATAAAAACATGCGTACACCCCTATTAACCGCAACAGTTATTAATGAAATAAAATTTGTTTAAATAACTATATTAAAATAACATTGAGTATTACAATTTTACATAATTGAGATACAGTTTAGACAAGAGATGACACTGGGTATTTAAAAATGTTATTTTGTTGTCAAAACGTAGAATTATGGTGTCGTAAGTAAATGCCGATGCCATGCGGGCTGTAGACGGTTATCTGCCTCTATGTGAGGACGCTTTCTCGTAAACACTTCTATGATCCATTGAAATATAACTTTTTATGTAGGACAACGACTTAATTACAGATTGCAAGCACAATATTTGCAATTTTGTCTTTTATTTTAAAACCTTTTTTATTGGAAAGCATAATAAAATTTTTCATGAATCAGATTTAATAATACCGTTATATTGTATACAAATTATCAGTACATTTTATTATTGACTATTATACCTAAATATACCTAATATACATCAATATTATATACACCAAGAATATTAAACAATCAAGCCGTTCAAGCATAATAGGGATCAAAACTGCTCGAGTTTCTGTCGGCGTTTTTTCTCACTTCTCGTTCCGAAATACTGATAGTCTGTAGCTTGATTAAGAAATTTATTAAATACTGACGCGAAAAAGTAACTTTAAAGGTCTAATCTCTGAATAAAGATTTCGAATACACAACATTTTAATAATTAAAATACAACGCGATTTAAAATAGCCTCATCGATACACAAACATTTTTATCTTTTTAAATCCAAAAAAGGTTTAACCACGCAGGCTATAGAGTCCATCCCTGTTTAATGCCTCCCCCTCCAGGCTGACCCGCCTCTGTCTTCGCTCCGCTTCAAAAGTTCAGCTCATTTGAGTACTCAGAGATTTTATTACCCCCCAACTACTCTGGCCGGTATTAAAAAATTTAAAAAGGGTTAAACAGACCACTGTTAAGGAAGTATGTGACGCGCTGCTTTTACTTTTTCTAACTTTTCACATCGCATCTTTAGCTAGTAAAGGTGAAGATAGGAAAAGGTGAGGTAAAAATATGACTTTGGAATTGAAAATTCTAAATGAGATAATGGTTAACAATATTTTATTTGTTTTACTTATTTTTGTTATTGACAGTGATAAAAGTATAAACCTATAACTATCAAGACTATTATCGTGCAGTAAATACAAAAAAAAAAACAAAATTTTTCATAGTGACTAATAAAATCATGTAACATCAGTCAAATGTTAATAGCAAACTCGAAAACTTTATAAATTGGTCTACTGCAAATATCTAAGTATCTACGTTATTCACCTCAAATAAGCTAAAATGATTATTACATATATACCACCTTTCATTTTAAAAGGGTTAATCAAACGCGTGGACGTTTAAGGGCCAGATCTGACCATTAACGGCCACTTGGTTCCAGAATGACTACTAATTACTGCAGACAGTTTCAAAAGCAGTTTAAGTGTCCCTCCCTGGCTCCGCTACATGCGGTTGGCAGAACTGCTTTGATAAAAACAAAATACTGATTCTTAAAAAAAAGATAAAAAAAACGCAACACATTTAAAAAATTAAAAACTAAAACGCGCATTTAGCATATTCGGATTTAAATGGTTGAAATACTTCCTTCCTTTTTTTTAAATAAGATTCTGTTTGGCATGTGTTGTTTTGTGATTTACAAGTGGCATTTATTCGATTTTTAAATATTTTTCTTAATAGATTTATTTTTTATAACTATAAATTGAAATAAGAAGGATCTTTCGTTGATAAACACAATGTTGTCAGTGGCTTAACACATTTTCATATGGCGTGAGGTGTCTAATATAATTACTTTAGTGGGACGTCGTCGTTACGTCGTGCATCGATCTTACTCAAGTTATTTCCCATGGGTCCCTCAGCTTTTTATTACTAAGATTTTTTATAAGTTCCTATATTCTTTTTAATGATATTTTTATAGCTTGATATATAATTGTTGATATTTGATTCGTTGCGAATTTATGCTAGATAAATTATTACGGATGAGTTTTTATAAAAGTTGCAATCGCCTCGAGGTTTCAAACACATTACCCCCGTTCCCGTGGGAATAAGTAGATAAAAAGTAGCATATAGATTTTCTAGGTCCTAGGATGATATAAATACATAATAAGTATACAATACATATATACAGACAAAACACAAAGATAAATGAACTATATAAAATCATTGACGATTCAAATGCTAAATCCTCGTTTATTTCAATAAAAATATTTTGGCGTCGATTTTGAAAAATAATTGTTTAAAACAATCTAACTCTTCCGCTCTATAAAAAAAAGTATAAAAATAAGTAATGTAAAACTTTTATTTGCTCTTGTTTAAAAATTTTCGTTAGGCTGTTTTTTCACCACGACGAAAATAAAACGAAATAACTCAAATTAAAAATTTAAAAAACCCCCGACACAAGAACTTAAGTAATTTCCCTTTAAAAAGTAAAAAATATGGTTTTATTTGAGACCCCATCCGAGTATATTTGCAGACATTCAGTTATTCTCCCCACTTTTACTCCCCACAACTTTTAAACGGCTCAACCGATTTTCATCAAACCTGTTTAAAAACACTCGCACATAAGTCACCTTTAATACAAAAAAAACTAAATTGAAATCACTGCATGCGTTCGGGAGTTATGATGCCACAGACAGACACACACACAGACAGACACGTCAAACTTATAACACCCCTCTTTTTGCGTCGGGGGTTAAATACAATAATTATCCTTAATTAGGTACGTCTTAGAACGTATCCACGTGACTTGTCAACTCCACTCGTCTGATTTCCCGTGAGTATACGACCTACGCCTACGTCGCACCTTTTATGTGTGTCTTTACTCATATGTTTGTATGTATGTATAGTCTGAAAGCAATAACTTCATTAATATTGGAAAAGATTAAATTTTAAGAAATCTAAGTTATTATGCGTGGATAAATTCTATTTGTTCTTTCTATCTTCTATGTTGTGTCTGCTGCCCTTGCAGATTGCAAAAGTCGATCAAGGGAAAATGGTTTTAATCCCTAAATCAGAATCTCCTCTATAAGCCCACCATTTTATGCGTGGTACTAAGTCTTATGATTCTTGGCTCTGTACATCCCGTAAGAGATACTGTATTTCTATTATGTATTTAGTTATTTCAATCATAGTCTAGCTGTGAAATACAAAACTGATTTCAAAAACACAAATTATACTGAATCACAAATTGAAAACTAATAAATGATTTTACAAAATTTCTTACAAAATGATTCATTACGCCTTCACAGTGAAGACCAGTAAACAATCATATCGCTTCGGAAATTAAATATTAATAATACGAAACGACTTCTTCAGCCAGCACAATTATTGAAAGACCCTTTGATATAGTATATTTCATAGGAAAGATGATTAAAATAATGATGTGTTAAAGCTCTTGCCTTCTTGGTCACTGGCTTCGAGAGATATGGTGTGCGGACGCCGACTTCCGTCCGATAAATACCAAGGATAGAAAAAGGACACAATGTTATACTACAATTTAATAAAATTACCAAGAAACTGATAAGTGTAATAAAAAAGAGAGAGAAATAAATTTTGCTATAAATTGATAAAGAAAATACTGTGTACCGTAATGATATAGTTTTAATAAGAAAAAGAAACGGCTAAGTGCGCGATAGACGGACGCTTCGAGGGTTCCGTGACATTATTTTAAAAAATGCACAGTATTTAGTCCTCCTCTAAAATAATTATTTTATTGTAATTGTTGTTAAAATGACAACAGAAATATACATTATTTGTGAAAAATTGCAATTGTCTAGCTATGAGGGCTCATGAGATACAGCCCGGCGACAGACGGTCAGCGCAGACTCAGTTATAGAATAATTATTTTACTCTTTGGGTACGGAACCTTAAAAACAAAAGTTGCGTGACATTTCCGCCCAAAAAACTCGTGTCATTACAGTCGTATTAAGGTTTTTTTAAGGTGTACTAATGAAAGACAGGCGCGCCCGCTCCTTCGAGACCGGCGCAAGGCGCGGCGCGACCTCGCATGATAAACAACTCGAGGGTACATACATTGTCACGTTTAAACGCATTAAACTTTACGGCTCTTTAATAGTCCCCTATTTAACTTCATAGATTATAAATAAATATATAGGCACAAATCACACAAATTGAGTGAACTCCAAACTAAGTTCCAGACTTGTATTATGGGATACAACTCCACGGCACTATATTTTCAAAACAATATACATATGTAGATAAATATCCAAGATGCAGGTCAAGCAGAAAGATACCATTTTCCATCATGACTTGACAAGATTATGGAGGGCTGGATTCAAACTCGGGACCTGTTTCTCGGGATCATAGATACAGAGTATGATGTAAATGTCATCATGCCAACTGAAAATTTAGTTCCAAACATTATTATAATTTTAATGATTTTATACCTCATGTGTCCAATGTATCACATTTTTACCTCTAAAAGGGTAGACAGAGCCAAGAGTCGTGTGATTGGCCGATAATGCTTGATTACATCTATTATCTTAGTATATGAAACTATGTATCAGTCGTATCTATAAAGTACTGAAAAATGTCCGATGATTTCCTGTTCGATTTGATAACATCGCGTCCTAGTTTCTAATAAATTGCTTAGTTACACAAAAACCTTAGAATATAATGCTCGTAATACCGCAATATGCAGGGTGGAGTAATTAAAAAACTTTATGCCCCATCGAAGACAAGATAAGGCTGCGCTCGGAAGAAACCGCCACTTTTCTAATTAAGCATTCATTAGCTGATGGATTACGTGTGTGGGGTTTGGCTGGACGGGCACATCTACTGGTTTCATTTGTGGGCTAAAAACAAAGCCTTCTTCCAATGTTAAAAGCCGCGTCACTGTATATTACGTTAAATTAATAGACGACCAAGTGCGAGTCGGACACGCGCATATAGGGTACTATAAAAAATTGAAAAAAAAAAAAAACAAGCAAAACAATCACGTTTGTTATATATGGCCCCTTTAAATATTTATTCGGGTTTTTAGTATCTGTAGTTAAAGACAACAGAAATACATTATCTGTAAAATTTTCAACTATCTTTCACGGTTCATAAGATACCTACAGCCTGGTGACAGATAGAGAAGTCTTAGTAATAACATTCCTGTTTTACCCTTCGGGTACAGAACCCTAAAAAGTGACGTATTCCAAATTTTGTGATAATATAGGGCAGCGACGTCGCCCTACTCTTTACTTCTTGATTACTGATAAGTCGCGACCGCGCCTTAGCGTGTTTTAATTATATTATTAACGACGACGGCCAGCTATGCTCTAATATTTTGTAATGGCTGGCGTATCGCAATGATATGTAAATATTCTGCCGCACCTATTGCCTACTTCGCGTGCGTGTTGGCTTTAATTCGGAAGTGAAGACATGTTTGCTGGAATTTACAGTCAAGGCGTGACGTCCCCCCGCCTAAATGTGGGCGAATCTTGTGACGAATAAACCAGTTGCTAATAGGTTTGTCGGTGCGCGCCATCCACTCGGAGGAAATGAAAACTTGTGTAATTAGCAGACTTTTTTGAAGGAAAACTACTCATAAGCTTCCTCGAAAGGGACGTATTAATTACTGGAGCAGCTCGTACGAGCGTAGCGCGATATAAATGGCCGTCCACTTGGCGCCCTAGCCTCGGTAGGCCTTATTAAAAATGTTAACACGTAAATTAGACTCCACACGGGAGCAGTGTATTAGCCAACCAATTAAATTTTACACCGTATACAATAACGCTGCAAGGTGACTTCATACGAGACGATCGCACTAGAAATTAACGGATGTTACTATTAGCTAAATCTTTATGGTTTATATGATGATAAAATTAAGGAAAAATAAAAATTTTGAGCAAAAGTTGAACCCAATTATGCCTTTAACTACTTGACACGATAGTTTAAAATGGCATGTGAAATTGCGACGTAAGTTTCCGTTTACTGGCTGGAAGAGTACTACACGGAGGTTCTGAGTTACATTTAAAAATGAAACGTTCTGAATTTAAAATCAGCAAAGATGTAATTTCATTTCTGCACTTTAAAACTTAATTTGAAATTTCGAAATTTAAAATCTAACGTCATCGCATGTGGTTTTAGTTCAGTGGTACAAAATGGCCTGTACGCTCCTCGGTTTACATCGCCTTCCTATGTAAACGTGAAAAAGGGAAACCGGGTTGTCTAAGTGCACACCCTCGTGCTGGATGTGTAAAAAGATTAATTGGAGTGTTGCCATGTTCTAACAATTTGCGACGCCTTGTTAGAAGGAGAGCTAGATGCCATTTTGTGACAGATATTATTAGCTCGAATTAGCGTTGGTATAGTGCGTTGTGTGTAATTATTTCCCCTTCTTTTCAAAGTAAAGTTATAAAGTTGATGTAGTAGTTACTATATGTAATATTTTATGTTAAATTTTTTTGTAAGAAATGACTTGAAATGGCTTAAATGAGAACATAATAACAATTATCAAATCAACTAATACTTAATAGTAATCCTGAAATGAATTGATCCCATTTTTAATATACACAAGTTTAACACCAAACTTATAATCAAATATAATTTCTGATAGCTTATCAAATCAAAACGTCACCTAGCTCCCGGGCTTGACAGCAGGCCGGCCGCAGACCACTTCTGCGACTTAATTAAGCAAAATAACTTAAATGAGTCACTTGCTAATTAGTCCTATCGTCGCGTTGGCTAATTCTGCACACTCTTTGTTTGTGCGTTTCTTTGAGTTCCGCGCACCAAAGAATTTGTCTTTGAGGAAAAGTTTGTTTGTCCCTAGAGAGTTTTTCTTTTCGGTTTTCGAGGCAATGGAAGTAAACTGTTGCTATTTTAAAGCAGGTTTTACACGTTACGATGTCCTTAAAAGACGTGTGAAGTATTCTCTTAGCGGGCTAGTGCACTTGTGGCTTAGTCTACACCTACGTCAACAAGTGCCCGGTTGTATACGACTTTCTTTCTTAGTCTATGATTCTAATTTCAAATTTGAATTTTCGAATATTATTTTTTAAAATTTTGAATTGAGCTTCAGTTTATAATATTGGTGTACTGGCAACCAATTAAATTTCACTTATCAATAAAAAAAAACGCGGCTTACGACCACTTATCGTGATTAAACTTTTAATTTAGTTTAGTAACTATTATCGTTTAACATTTTTTCATCATTAAAACGCACTAATTCACTTTATCAATATAGAAAGGGTATCGTAAGTTTGACTTTTACTATCGTTTGGTTTATTATATATTTTTTGAAATAATGAATTATGTTGTTGACAGGAATAAAAAACGGGTTTATAGTTTGATATAATTCCTTTATGACAAATTAATTAGAATAGTTTATTTACAGATTATGATACTGTATTGTCTTGATCCCATACGGGGTAGACAGAGCCAAGAGTCGTGAGGATCGAAGCTTAACAGAAAATAAGTTTATTGGATTTCTAATATAGTGACAGGCTGTTAGCTATCCCTAATGAGAAGAATCCCTTTTTGGGCTCTTTCCCTTAATTAGCTTCTAAAGTCTGCGAGGAAAGCACTATGATACTTATTTTTTCATAGTATTTTTGTTATTAAGTATACGTTGCTATAATATAATGAAAGTTACTTATTTTGTGATTGGAAAAATTTATAGTCAACGAAATCTTACACCAAAATAAAGTTTATTTTTACACTTTCGCAGAACTTAGTAGTAATGTTTATCTTATGTTGACACAAATAACTAATAACAAGAACTAATGATAAAAAATACTATTTCCAGCATTTTTTTAAAGGCATTAAACCTATAATTGGTGTACAAATAAGTTACTGAGTTTTTTAGTCATATAATTGGTATCTACATATGTATATGCTCTTGGTCTCTCAAATTAATAAAATAAAAAAAGCATCCAAGTATCCTGAACAACATAATATTATGCAAATTGCATGCAAACAGACCTAAAGGGGAAATACGGACAAATTGGTATTTTAAAAACACGCTTACCACCTTCTAATTGCCGTGTTTGTCCCCTCGCCCTTCTTCCGATTGTATCGCGAAGGAAATGGCCATTTTCCGATGACCACCGACCATTAGCTACTAATGGATCAAGTTTTCCAAATCTTTTAGCTTTTACAGTGTTATCAACTGCTATAAGTAGGCATTTCTTTTTTAGATAACAGACTTTGATCAACAATAAGGAACTAGATTCACAGTTCTTAACAAAATCAAACAAAATATCGTTTTTACTTCAATAAATATGATAACTAGTATATTTATTTCGACCAATTTCCATTTCGAAAATCGTGTATTAGAAAAATAAGTCAAACTATCGAGACTAATTGAAGTCTGCTCACTTAATGTCATTTATAAGCGATGA
>JADGIL010052055.1:0-10155 GCA_020352625.1 Cactoblastis cactorum
AAAATATTTATTCAAAAAAACTTAAAAGTACAAATTTACATAAATTTGGTATATGAATGAAAAGAGAGTACAAAATATAATGATGCCTGAGCTAAGGTGTAGTAAATCACCTTGTGTTTCAGACGTTTAAAGGCTAATTCTAATCAAAATACATAATCAATTACACAAAAACCGGCCAAGTGCGAGTCGGAATCGCGCACTAAAAGTTCCGTACCATGTTCTAAGAAAATCGATAAAAATTCAAATTTGTTGTATGGGAGCCCCCCTTCATTTTTTATTTTATTTTAATTTAACTATTTTTAATATAACAATATAAATACATATTCATTAAAAAGTTCAAGCGTCTATCTGTTATCGTTATCAATATCGAGCAAAAAAATCAGGTTTGTTGTATGGGAGCCCCCTTAATTTTTATTTTATTTTTATTTTTAGTATTTGTTGTTTTAGCGGCAACAGAAATACTTTATTTGTGAAAATTTCAACTCTCTAGCTATCACGGTTCATGAGATACAGTCTGGTGACAGACAGACAGCGGAGCCTTAGTAATAGGGTTTCCGTTTTACCCTTCGGGTACGGAACCCTAAAAAGGAGCAAGACAATGTTAACATAGTAGAATTAAATAAAAATATAGTACCTAATAATAATAATACACTTATGTATGACAAAACAGTTAATAATTCCTCTGTTTAACTGTGATCCTGTTAGTGTGTGATGTGCGTATCTGTTGGTAAATTGTTTACAAATTCTCTAGGGTAGGTACTAAACCATTATGAAGTGGGTCCAGCCGCTCTGGCCTCCCTTCTTCGTAAGTCTGATGTTTTATTTGTAACTAGCTGTGCTTTGGTACTTTTGTCATAATGAAAAAGGTCTCAATGCTTCATTGCTTTATTGTCCACTATAAACGATTGCAGATTTTTTTAATATCCACGAAGCCGGCCTTTAGTGACACAATGGATTGACAGCCTTTTACGCTATAGTTTTGCTGCATGGTATAAACCAATCGATAATAATGTTCTGACAAATTGTTATAATAATAATAAATTATGTATTTAAATAGTTTAAATGGTTAGGATGTACATTAAAAATTAATATTAAAATTTGGTATTATAAAGTACTAGAAGCCGCCCGCGACTTCGTTCGAACTTCGACTTCGTGGAACCCTATGAAATTCAATTAGGAATTAATCCCGCGGGAACTTCGGGATAAAAAGTAGCCTATATGTTATTCTAAGTCTTCAGCTACCTACATACCAAATTTCATCATAATCGGTTCAGTAGTTTTTGCGTGAATGAGTAACAAACATCCATACTGACATACAAACTTTCGCATTCATAATATTAGTAGGATGGTTCCTGAGCTAGGATGAACAACAACATGTTTCAGGTGTTAAGCGCTAAGCTTATACAAAATAACAATTACAGATAAAGAAACAAGAGATCACGTTAAATAAATAATGGGTTATAATTGCAAATACACGCAAAAATAGATTTAAAATGAAACAAATTTAATGGATTTTATCGCGGTTTAATCACTACACACAAAGGACTTTTATTAACGGTTTTCTTTATGTGTAACTATTTATTGAGCTCCGACAGCTGTCAGTGAAGATGGAGCTTTTCAGCATCCATCTTCACGGAAGACTCATTCAAAGAATTTGTTTCATTTTAATGTCTAATATTCGCGTAAATTTAAGAAAGAAAATAGATTTTCAAATCGAGTTGTTAGTCCAGGAAATTAGCACGATTAAAAGCACGCTTTTAATCGTGCTAATTTCCTGATATATAGATCGGACGTTCATACGTATTGTAGCTAAAAACAACTATAAATAAATTAAAGCTATTAAACATTTTGTATACTAGCCAAATATATAAAAATATGAACACAAGTGTGTATGTTAGTATATCAGTGCACAAGGAACTGCCGCGTCGCGACGTTCCTAGTACTCGCCCTGAAGATGGCCTTCTGAATAGGCTGAAACGGTCGTCGGCGTTACCGACTAAAATTAACGTGAGTTAGCCGTGTAAACACTAATTATATAAAAATATGCTCATAACCTACGCCAGATTGTAAACAAGACTTTCTATGACAGTGTTAATGTGAAAATAGTATCAGATTTCAGTAGAGTTTGCATGATGCTCGTACTGACATACAGACAAAAAAATCGTATTGACTTCTATAGGTCCTCCCAAAATTTTATTTATAGAATATCTCCCGTGTACAGATATACATGTTTTATTATATGTTAAGATTTTATTTCATGAAATTTCTGATTGACTACTAAAACAGTTACTCGTATTCAGCGTAATTAGCACAAGAGTGAATAGGCATTACTTGAGTTTGCGTGCTCCACCTTAGACTTCATCGTCGCTTTCCATCAGGTGAGATTGAGGTCAAACGCACTCAAGTCTCACTTAAAAAAAAAAAAATTGAGTAAATAATAACAGTATGAATAGTTAAAAACAATTTTTTTTTTACTTATTTTTATAGCGGAAGGAGTTAGAACAAAAAATATATACAAAAGGTAGTTATTAGACGTGGCAAAATTAGGTCGTCTATACAAAGCGTGCATAAAAGATATTAGGCAGAAACCTTGACTTGTATTTGATAAATAGAACTGGATCAATAATTCGAATGACATCACCTTGTACTATTATATTATATTGTGTATCGATCGATTATGCCCCATTTTCAACATTTTTGATAAGCGATTGTTTCGGTATGGTAAAACTTATAAATTAATAATATTATCTGTATATCTGCTGAGTAATATTTACTTTATGTTGTTTTTTTTACGAAAAAGGGAGGCAAACGAGCAGGCGGTTCACGTGATGTTAAGTGATCACTGCCGCCCATAGACACCTGCAACACCCCGGGGGTAACAGTAGCGTTGCCGGCCTTTAAAAAAGTATAATATGGTAGCTGCTTCTCTTCCCGAGCAGATTGTAAAAGACAATAAGGGAAGGGCTTAAACAGGAGATAGTTTTCAAAGGCGATAGGCTTACTAGCCTTTGGGTATGCAACTCTAAAAATAATGATTATTATATAAAGCTGAACCTAACTTCTTGTTTCCTTATTGATTTTAGTATCTCGAATAGTCATTACATCTATTCCATTGTTCAAATCTTCATTACTACATCTCCGATCAGAGTCTGATTAAAATTTTCCCCGTGCCTCACAAAAGCTGGTTGCGACGACAAAAAACTCAGTTCGGTTAATAACCGACTGTAGGTGACGTCACGTCTATAGCGTGTAGACGTCTCGCCGTTATGTTTTTTTTTCTTTTTAGTCTGTGGCTCGCTTCTCAATGAAGGTATTTCATACTGGCTGGTAAACGATATTGCTTTTATTGTTCACAATTAAGAAAGATTGGTTACTAAGGGTCCTGTTATATTTACCGCCTTTACTGCAGAGATGAAAATGAATTATCTTTTGATTTTCGACTTGATTCAGACTACCATTCAGCTAAGTGTGGCCTTCGAGTCTCACTATTCTTGGCTCTGTCTATCTCGTAAGGGGCAAAACAGTGTTACTGTATCCATTCATCCATCCACACCTGCCTATTCTTCGTTACAATAACAAATTTTTGAAAAATACCTCCAATATTTAGCTAAGCATAAACTTCGAGTGTCTTGACTCTTGGCTCTGTCCACCTCGCAAGGAATAAAAGCCGCGATACTGTATTTGTAACACAAGGATTTAACACCTTTGTTGGGGATATCCCGTCCCATCGTACTTCTCGTTTCGCCAGTGCATTCATTTTGCGAACCGCTAAGGAATGGAATGCCCTCCCTGCGTCGTTGTTTCCGAGTGAATGGGGATTTTTAAGGCAAGAGTGAATAGGCATTACTTGAGTTTGCGTGCTCCACCTTAGACTTCATCGTCGCTTTCCATCAGGTGAGATTAAGGTCAAACGCACTCAAGTCATACTTAAAAAAAAACCTATCAAATATTAAAATTGTAAGACTTACAGTAACATTCTAGATAACTGACCATAAATATTTAGCCACAATCAGCTTTGTTTGAAAACGGTTTATCGCGTTTTTTTTTGCGCCCGATAACATTTCTGTTGACCTTCGTTTAGTGCGAAAAATGGATTGTTCGATAACTTTTTAAATACTAACAACAAAATTATATTATTCTTATTTTTTCAAGTGTTGTAGATGACACTGATGTCAGGTTCATTCTAGTTGCAATGTCTTCGCCTGTTTGCGCTTTGGAAGTGGTAGCAAAATTATTTTTAAGTAACTTAGTATCGACGTCAATTGTTGGTGAATCAAATAATAATTAAAAAATTGACGATTCAGAAGTGCTGGAATTTAATTTATTTGAATGATCTGGCTATCAACCTCTACTGTTTTCTTCCTCATAATGTGCTAATCCATTACTGAATGGTGGTCGTATGTTCATATAATAATTAAGCCTTTTTCCTGTAATTATGTTGGGTATGTTCTTCTTAAGATCCTAGTCATTCGCGAAAAAATTAATGAATCACCAGATAGTTTCTTAAGTTTATTTCTATAGGCGTCTAAAATTATTGAAATTCCAAATGGAACTTATTTTAATACAAGTAAGGTACATAACATATTTTTAGATTTGCCATACGTTAAACAACGGATGTCGGCCGAATTACAAACAGTGCTCAGAATATTAAGATCTTGTTTTGTATTCATTGTTTTAAAATAACTTTTTAGACGTTACAGAGTTACGTGTATTTTGTTTAAAAAATCCAATGTTTCTATCTTTAATAAAAATAGATGTTTATTTATTAACCTCAAAATGGTTATTTTTTACTGAAAATTTCGTTTAGATCATCATAAATATTTTAATATATTTGTAAAACCAATAGCACAATAATTAGTTATTACTACAATCTATCTATATTAAAATTATAAAGAGGTAAAGTTTGTTACTTTGATTGTTTGTTTGTATCTTCGGAAATACCGAACCGATCATGAAAATTCTATCACAATTATAAAGCTACACTATGCAGGAGTTCTTAAGGCTATATTTTAACTCCCAACGAAGTGGGCTTTGTAACTATTTTAATTTTGTAAATATTTTAACTTTGATTGGTTGTTTGTAAGGGCTAATCTTCGAAAATACCGAACCGATCATGAAAATTCTTTCACAATCATAAAGCTACACCATTCAGGAGTGCTATATTTTAACGCCAAACGAAGTGGGCACGGTAGTATCGAATAAAGCCAATAACAGGTTTCCATTGCTTCTATAATGTAAACGATATCAAAAGGTTTATCTTAATGTTTTTTTCAAACGGTTACCAAACCTATTCTAAAATTAACAAGGAAAATTCAGCTGTTATAGTGTTTACATAGTATATACATCTAGCCGCTCTTAGCCGCTATCCTACAACAAACAGATTACTAGAATTTTGTTGAACAAGATTAGATAGCAGTTATCTGGATTATAGTAACGGTTACGAAATTTTGTAACACTCTAATTACCCCATTTTGTTGTTGTTTTGTCTCTGTTACTCTTGAGTGCAATGGAGCTGTTGTTTTCTGTTTTGTTATTAGTATTGAAATGAAACAAATTTAACGGATTTTATCGCGGTTTAATCACTACCACTACCAGTCTTCCGTGAAGATGGATGCTGAAAAGTATCCGAAACGTCGGAGCTCAATAAATAGTTCCAGATGGAGAACTTAAAACAGTATAAAATTCCTTTGTGTGTAGTGATTAAACCGCGATAAAATCCGTTAAATTTGTTTCATTTCAATGTCTAATATTCGCGTAAACTAAAGAAATAATTATTGTTATTAGTAGCTTTGATTGTGCTAGTGGAATAATTGATTTTAGAATTATATATCAATAGCCTAAATGAAGACCTTAAAACTCTCAATACATTTACTTTCATCTTAATGCATGCAGGTACTAAAACAAAACGTTATTAGCATAAAACCTCTTACACGCTCGAATAAGTTGTCATTTTGCTCTGCCTAGAAAGTGTATTCGCACGGTTATGTAGCCTCGGCTTTATACGACGCACGGTATTGTATGGTAATCGCAATTATTAAGCGAATTACTTTTTTTTCGTAATGCGTTCTCCGTAGCTGCTATGAGTCATGTTAGTCTTGACATTGGTCGTTCGATCAATTAACAGTCATTGAAACAGTTCTTGTCAGGTCATTGTCTCAGTTTTTCTCTTATCACATTAACTGTTATTATGTTAAATTATTTTTTTGTTAACTGGCAAGGAAAACCGATTTAAAACAAGGGAATTAAAGAAATTGCGTGTCTTCAACAGAACGGCGGGATGAAAGCGATGAATCGCTGTATGAATCAGCTGACTGCCAAAGTGATGCTATATCTGCAAGTGACGATGCTCTGCCAAGACTCAAAACGCCGACAATAAGCAAAGAATCTCTCAAATTAGCTGTAACTGATGAAGAAGTTGAACTAGTCAATAAAAGAAAAGGACACCGTAAAACTATGTCCTTATCCAACCCACTAGAAATGGTCAAAAGCTTAGGTGACGAATTTTTTGATCATGCGAAAAAGGAATTAGAAAAACATTCGGATAAGAAAAAGTCGAGAGAAAGCCTTTGGAGCGAAGAAGATAAAGATAGTGTTCATGATTCCACTATGAAGTTAGACCAAGTGAGAAAAAACAGTAAAAAAGAAGACAAAAGCCAATCTAATAACAGGAAAATTAGCAATACCGAACAGCCAAAAACAAGAAAATCAAGTAAAGGTTCTTCAGTCAGTGCGTTAAATTTTCTCAGGAGGAAAAAAACACCAACATCATTGAAACCAGTGGAAGTGGTACCCGAAGCAACTGTTACCACTGAAGAAATTTTAAACTGTACAAGGTTGTTTCTGGAAATAGAAAAGAATCAGGCGGCTATATCAGCTCACAAACCACCGCCACCTCCTCCACCAGAAACTGATTCAGATGACGAACCTCCCACTCCTAAAATAGTCGGAGAACATAGAAGAAGATTAAGCAGACAGACGTCTAGAAGTAAGAGTAAGGTTCGTGGTAAGAGTCAGAGTCTCAAAGTTAACACGCTAAGGAAATCACATAGTGGAACATTAAAAAAATCAAAGAAAAAGGGCGTCAAAACACCTCTTACCACAAGAAGTAGACAAGCGAGTATTGTGGAGCAAAATTCTATAGTCAAAAAGAAGAATTCTGATTCTGTAAAACATAATTCGTGGCTTTTCAGTGGGACCAAAGGTACGTTTATTTACAATTTAATTTTGTAATTAACAGTCAATTTTAATATTATTACGAGTATGATCATTAATTAACACATTATGGTCAATATTGCTAACCAAAGCCTTCACGGCGATCAATTCATCGAATAATTTATTCTCATAGTTCATTTTCGCTCTGACCTTACAATGATCTCGAGAACTGGTCTCATCTCATTGTACAGGTCACGATGGTTCGTTACTTATACACGAGTCCGCGTTTAGCTCTGTCGCGGATACTAAAGAGGCCTTAAATCATTTGAGTCATTTATTTGTAACTGGTTTGTTACTATTGTCTATAATATCTCATTGGACTTGGAATAGAGATCCTTTTATTATTGCACTTGCTGCTTAGTATCTTAATCTGTGCGTATTGAAATATATGACCGTTTTAGATTTTACAATCCTTTGGTACAAACTGTTATGTCGTCCATATACAATTCTACCGTCATTATCGCGATGCAGGGCATATTTTTCGTGTCAATTCTTTCCATTCTGTACTATCCCAGTGTTGTTATCTAAACAGCGAGCTGGTGTATTTCCATTCTGTTAAATCTCAATTTTCATAACAATAGATCTCTTGTTGTGTCTTGTTTCATATAAATAAATTTACTAAGCTTGCATTCTTTTATAGTAATTTTATTGTAAAGATTTTAACATTTTCATATAAGGAGAGCAATATGTCTCTGTGTAATAGACCGATTACTCCATTAGCAGAGACGTTCACCTTGACGGCAATAAGCTCTGTTCAGTCTCATGAGGAAAAATCAGACGTGAACAGGGAAGTGCGGACGTAACTTATTATACGTGCTTTGAACCCAAGGAGCAACTAATTTGTTTTTATAAAGGACTGACAATTTGCGATATGAGACTTGCTTTGCCATTTCTTAAACCAAGATAAATTAGAATGTTACATTTGGATCCACATTTTGGTCTTGTAGGATATATATTTACATAAGGACAAACCACGCAAATTAAATTAGCCCTCAAGAGACTTGTGTTTTAGTTACTACCTCAACAATACTTTTTTATTTATAAATACGTACGTGTTGATAGACATTTAAGACTGGCTAATCAGAAATAGAATTAGTTGAAGGCGTCGAATATTGATGATGTTTTTAGTCCTGATTAGTAAATTGATTAAAAAGTTTAAATAGTTTTTTTTTACATTTATAATACAAATTGTATTACTTAAGGTTTAAAATACGTTCTTGCATATTTTTTTTTATCTTTTTACAAGTAAGATGAAAGATCGTATAGATGGTTCTCCATTAATATTTAAAAGTGTTCTTAGATTCAAGTTTCGTTTAACGAATATGTGGACAAAGATATTTTACAAGTGTAATCTATACATATAATAAAATTGTAACTGAGCTTTGTCTGTACATGGGTGATATTTAAGAAAACAATATATAGGGGCTCTTTATAGGGCCTATAGAAGCCGAAATCATTGATTTTAGAATTTTTGTCTGTCTGTCTGTCAGTCGTATGTTTGTACACGCATCACACAAAAACTACCGAATGGATCTGGATGAAATTTGGCTTAGCGATGGACGTTGACCTGGAATAAAAGATAGGTTACTGTTTATCCCGGAGAAATGTACGGTTCCCGAGGGATATCATTTAATGTAGTAGTACTAAGTAATCTACGCGGTTCGTCCGCGTGGGCATTAGCTAGTACAAAATAAATAATGTCTGCTATGATTTTCGCTGTCAGTCAAGTCTCAATCACTGTTAGTTCTAGTTAGTTGTTGGTCCATACTCTCCATTTTATCGTCTTCGACCTCCTAAGGTTACTTACCGGTATTATTGATAATTGATATGCTTAATGCGTCCCGGAAGAATATAAATAGTGTTGCCATCCTTGGGCTCGTTGACTCACTTCCCCGAATTACATTGTATCCCGCCAATTTTGGCTTCGCTAATCATTTGAGTAATACTATTTTTATTAGCAGCTTATTTTTTGCTATGAGCGACCAGGCTAGGGTTGGTTTTGGTTATTAATATCTCATTCAAAGAGATCTCTATTAGCCGAGTCACATTGACGTGCAAAAAATAACAATCTTTTTCCATGATATAACTGTGAAAACTGCATTAAATTTCATTAAGGAATTTTAACGTAATACGAGCACAAACATTGTTATATACAGACAAAAAAGGACCCTCCATATTACATATATAGATACAAACCTTTTTTTATAGGCCGGCAATGCTTCTGTAACCCCGCGGGTGTTGCAGTTGTCTATGGGCGGCGGTGATCACTTGACATCTCGTGACCAGCCTGCTCGTTTGCCTCCCTCTGACATAAAAAAAATAGATTGAATTATTTTACAAAAATTAAACTATTTAACACAAATGAAACTAACACGAACACATTTTGTGTTCGATGATTTTAGTATATATTTTGTGAACTGTTTATTTAAAGGAGTTGCTTTAAATACCTTAATTAGGGATATGCATATGTATGTATGTATGTATAATAAACTGACGCATCGTTAACAGTAAAGTAAGAACGATTGGAATTTACTTGTTTCTTTATAATCTGAACAAGAACATATGTCGTGACGTTTATGGTACACAATTTATAAACGATTAAACCACGCACAAAGAGCAGTAAAAACATTACTTGAACGTGAAATAGGTATTAAATCAGTTTAACAGATAACAGGCTTGATTCTGGAAATCTGCGAGATTCCTTTCGTTGTGGATCTCAAGTTTTATGAGATAACTGATGAAATAAAGACACTTTAAATTAAGCACCAATGTAAATTCAAGACTTGTGATTATGGTATACTAACTCACGTTGCAATTTTTTAACAAACACATATAGATAAACGTCCTTGATAAAGGCCAATCAAAAAAGATCTTTTTCAATCACGGATCTGACTGGGTACCGAAACTAGGATCTCTCAAGTAGCGGGCAGTCACGTTTACCAA
>JADGIL010052134.1:0-10274 GCA_020352625.1 Cactoblastis cactorum
TTGCTATGCGGACGACTGTATGGTGGATGCATCATACCCTGGCCATGCAGAAATTTCTCAGGCATACATATGTCATTGAGTGTAGGAATAAACTTGTGTCTGAAATCGAAACAGCCTCACACCATGTTTCGATTTGGGGTGATAGTAATCTTGTCCACTTTAACCCCACAAAGTCACAGATTTGCGCGTTCACCGCAAAAAAGACTTACTTTGTCGTATACCCCGAATTTCAGAACCCTCCCCTTGATGTCTAGCCTAACATTGGTATTCTCGGCGACATTTCGAGCAGCGTCCAGTTTCGCGGTCATTTGGAAGACAAGGTCAAATTGGCCTCGAAAAAGCTGGGCGTCCTTGGCAAGGCGAGGCGGTACTTTACTTCTTTACACCACCTTCAACTCTACAAGGCTCTGGTGAGGCCCCACGTGGAATACTGTTCCCACCTCTGGGCTTGGGCACCCCAGTATCAACTTCCTACTCTTGACCGCGTCCAACGTCGGGCGGTTTGAATCGTCGACGACTGTCACTCACCAATAAATTGGACAGTCTGGCGCTGCGCAGAGATGTTGCATTTCTGTGCGTTTTCTACAGAATCTATCACGGGGAGTGTTCTGAGGAGTTGTTCGAGTTAATACCCGCTGTAGAATTCCTACACCTTACTACCCAACGCAGACTAAGTTTCATCATTTCCGTCTGACGAATGGCGGTCGACCACCCTACGTTTTAAAAAACACTTTATACCACGTACGAACACAGTGTGGAACGAACTGCCTGCAGCGGTATTCCCGGATAAATCCCTTAAAGGCCGGCAACGCTCCTATGACCCCCCACCCCTATGGCGGTGATTACTACTATGATTATTACTATGCCATAAAAAAATTATAATACAATAACATTTCTTTATCAAAAAATATCTTAATTTTAAATTTATCAATTATAACTATAAAAAAAAGATTTTTTAACAAGTCTGAATAGTTGTTTTTTCTGGACATTTTCTTGCGCTGACTTTATATGCAGGTAACATAATTAATGATACCTGCTTGTAGTTTAATTAGAATTTTGAAAATTTACTTCCAGGCGTAATTTTGCGAAAGTGATAATTTGCAAAAGAGGCAAATTGCGCATAGGATATTACGCAAAGTGTGAGCATTTTATTTTTCGGACATCACCAATAATTGAGTGTTAGGTTAAAAATAAAACAAAATTAACTTCTAAATGTGTTATTATTATAAGAACAGTTTCCAGAAAGTAGTTCTTGTAAAACGAAAGGGAAAAAGGCATAACAAAATAATTTTTATTGATTTTCGTTTCGCGCAGGAAAAGTGGGTGGTATTCATCGACTCGATGCCTATGATTCTAATTCAGAACCTTTCATGGCATGGCACTAGTCCTTACACAGTCTCCTATCACACATAATAGAAGTAAATATATAATATAGGTATGTATGCGTAGATATCATTTCGGAATCTATCAAAATTATCCTACGAATACAGTAGACATACATATCGAAATATACTGTACTGTAAAGTAAAAAAGTTAAATAAACACTTCTCATAAATATTCTTGCATAATTCGCGCAAACATCATCCCTGTCAGTGATGCTCACAGACACAGAAAGTTTATTTTTAATTCCTTAATGAATTTCAAATTTAAAATTACTTCTGAAACCTACAAGGGTATTTAACGAATTTTATTAATTTTTACCATAAAAAATAAACAAGTAATGTAAATTTGAGTATTAATATAAATTATTCCCAAAATAATAATAAAAAAGTCTGTTATAAGATAATAATAACCAAAAGGTTACACAACAATTAATAATTTGATTGATTTTAGGGTTACATGTATCTATAGATTCACTTGAAAGTAATAATAAAATACGTTTCCCATTTAATTTAGCCAACTATGTTTACGCTCATTCAAATTGGTATATGCTTTACGCACTAGAAGTAGATATTTTACGCACCTTACTTTTTTAATTTTATGGTTATCGTATTTACGCAGCAAGTAATTATTAATTGTATACCTGGCATAATGTGATACGTTAGGTATACAATTAATTAGGGAGTTGGATTTCAACATTATTTACGCATCGTGTACATAAAGTATGTTTCAATATTTGTGAAGAATGTAAAGGTCTAAGATACGTATTTGAAACGACCTACACCCATCTGTTTATTGAATGAGACATATATAGACAGACAGACGAGACATATGTATCTCGTACTATAACGACGTCGTGAAACGTACGTTAAGTAAAATGCGTTTAGTTGGAACGAAATAATAGTATAAATTGCTTTGGCATTCACGCGGTCACAAAGATGATAGTATAATGATGGACTCTGGAGGTCGCGGGTTATAATTAAGATTTATTATTGTTATGGATTACCAGTGGCGGCGCAAGGTCTAAACAAAATGTGGGTAAGGTACGTTTCGCGAGGCCCTCTGATTGCGTAAGTAGAATAAATATGATGCACTTAAAATTGCCAAAGGATTCTCATTGGTTATAATTTTTAAAGACCTTGTTATCGTGTACTATATTGATTTAAAAATAATCGGCTTTGAGTCGCGAGGCTCACTGCACCGCGAGACCGTGGGTGGTGGCCCACACCGCCCACGGCGGCGCCACGCCTTACGCCGTCTCTGTAGATTACATATCATCCTCCTACCACTTTTTCCGTGTTTAGAATTTCATATTCTTTAACAGTTCATAGCGTTTCACTGTCTCAATCTGATCCGTAAGGTTAATTTAAGTGATAATTCGGTAATGAAATATCGTGAAAACGATCAAAATAATATTCAGCAAAAACAAAATTAACTTGACGAGTTTTTCAGGTTTGAATTTTATTTAATTACACGTATTTTATTTTAATTTCCTGTAATCGGTAACATTTCTTCTAAAAACATTGTAACATAAAGACCTTTAATTACATATGTACAATTTATGTAACAACGAGATCAAAGGCAAACTTTTTTATTCATCACAAAACTTGCTCTTATTAAAGATATTTATATTAAAGAATTATGACAAAATATAAACAATTGAGAAATACAATAGGTGTGCCATCGAGATATTATATACTAACATACTAAAGAAGCCACCGTAAATACTTTGATTCAACTGTGGCAATCTTGCATTGCTGGAGTCTTAAGTCGCTGACTAGCTCTTTCGCGGACAGGACGTTTGACAATTAATAAACAAAGAAAATATAAAAAAGAATGCCTAGGTGTATATTGAGCTATTGCAGAAGTAATACAAGGAATTACTTTTCATCGGTAATTCATTCAATATTTTTAAATAAAATGTGAACTACAATAGTATAATGTAGGTACATGAGTGCGACATTACTCCAAATATATAACTTTCTGTTTCTAATGCTGATATAAATATTTTAAAGAACATTAAGGCATAGAACTCATATGATTCGAATGATAATTAAAAATATGTTAATATTGTTTCAGTATTATGGTTCAGACGATTTGTAATTGATGTAGCGTTGCATAAAAGCCTTAAAATTATCAAAATTAAAACAATATTTCACGTATTTAGAAATAATATCTGGATTCTCAACTTTCTACCTTCATGAAATAAAAAATTAGATTTTTACTAAATATCTTCATTCAGAACTTATTTTACCTTATATGGACGGTAGAATTAACCATTTGATAACAGAGGCATCATTGTGATGAACAAAAAGAATTAGTCACCAATATGGCGTCCTTCAGTCCCGAATTAACGTTACAGAATCTTACAATACACCTTCTCGTTAAGATTGACTCATGCCTAAGTTACAAAACATCTGTGTTCGTTCATGCATTCATCGTATCATTCATACCTGGCCGATCACACCACTTTCATATTACTTACAAAACATAATAATAATTTATAAAATTCACAATCCCTTGCACGTGTGCATGCCTATAATAACATACGTCATCTTTCACACAGTCATCTTTCAAACTATCACTTTTATCTCACATAAGTAAAAATACCACAGCCACTGTCTGTATTCGTAATACCAAATCAGAAAAAATGCTTTATTTTCAAGATCAATACAGAAAGAATATGGTCAGGCATACTAAATAATTTAAAGATCGTTGCAGTAGGTGCAAGCGCAGCCCCATATAACAAAACGCAATGCAAAATTATACATAATTCTTCTTGCTAGATACAAATAAGTAAAATTAAGAATATAATCTGAATTTGTTTAGAATGTATTTAAGTTTTTGCTTTAATAATAGAATATCTAAAATAAAAAGAAATAAAATGATTGTATGGCTGTAAAAGCTATGCACCTAAAGCAACTTATGATTAACATGATATGACCTGCCAATATTATTGAGTTTACCAGCAATAAGTTGTTTGAAACTGAGTTACATCAGTGCTGTGCTGCGGCAATTCAAATCTGAAACAATAAAATTCGTTCACATATAAAATGTGACAAATGGCAAGTGATTACTACTATGACGAGAATACTCATATTACACAGAACACTAATCTAATCAAAATAATTATTCAAAAATTTGACCTTCACAGTTACTTTTTCGCGTCAACATTAATAAACATTTATATGTTAATCAAGCTACATACTATCAGTATTTCGGAACGACCACTGCCGAGAAGAAATGCCGAAAGAAACTCAAGCAGTCTTGGTCCTTATTATGTCAAAAAGGCTTGTATTATACTTTTGTACAAGTATACAAGTCAAAATTTATTAAAATAAATACTAGTTATGATTGTGATCGAGTGACCAGTAATTAAAAAAAAAATAGCTGAAAGGGATCAATAAAGTGGGAATCGAGCAGACCAGTCCCCCTATCAGCACCTGTTCACGAGATGACGCATGGGTCAGCCATCGCAAAGCTCGAGGGATATCAGAGGGAACAATACCCGGCCCACGATGATACCACCCGTTTGAACATTTTAGTGACTACACAATTTTTTGGTTTTATTTAAAATTTATGTATGTTTCGTTCGGCCAAATCTTGCAAGCTGAATTATTTGAACATTTCTCTCTGTCGTTGATTAATCTGTGATCGCGCTAAAATTTTACATGACATAACATTTTGTCTCTGTTTTGCACATATATATGTACATATAAATATCAAATCATTGTTTAGACATAAATTTGAATTGCTCATGCAATGCACTTTTTGTGTTATAGGCGACCATAGGCTGCAATCGCCGCTTTCTGTCAGGTGTATTGCATGCCTTCTACCAACTTCATGATGATAAAAAGCATATCTCAAGTCCGTCCCAAGAACATGTATTCGTATATTTAAATAAAATCATAAAACATTATTTTCTGCTTTTTTGTATTTGTTTTAATAGAGGCAATAGAAATAGATGATTTATGTAAATCAATCAATTATCTGTCAAACCCGGACGGTTTATACAAACTGCCTGGTGATCAATTGACAGACGGATACCGTTTTACCTACTAACGGAATCCTGAAAACTAATAAATAAATAAATGTATAGGGACAAAAAACACAGACTGAGTTAGTCCCAAATTGAGACTTGTGGGATACCTACTAACTCAACAATACTATATTTTATAACAAATACACATATAGATAAACATTCAAGACCCAAGCCAATCAGAAAGAGGTCATCTTCCACATGGCTTGAACGGGGTTTGAATCCAGGATCTCATGAGTAGCGTTCAGTCACGTAAAAAATTGTAAATCTCATGTAAGCGAACCCAGTTCTTTTGAGAAATAAAGATTCTTAAACCTTAAATAAATACTGACCAGCTGGCCAGCGGTTGCTGCTTGAGCTTGCGGATCTCCTTGGTGGCCCAGTTGGCGAGCGTCTTGGTGCGCGGGGTACGTGACCGCCGCGCCGCCTGCAGCAGATCTAGCAGCGGTCGCGTCTCCAGCAGCGGCAACACTCGATGACCGAATACCTTTGAATAAATCCATACTGTTATACATGGGAATGTGTCTCAGACTTTCACCTAAAAATGTTATCGCTTGCTTTAAACGTAGGTTCTTACATTTTGTGGTAATTTAGTAAATAATAACCCACACATATAAGGGTCATTACCGTCTTACAGCATTAAAATTTCAATCTTCATAAAGGATAAAGGAAGGATCCTCATAATTTAAAAAGTAAATATCAACCCATAAATATTAAAACAATTACAATAACATTTTAATCCTAATAAAGGATCAATTCAGCCAATGTGAATATACATATGCATTATCGCAAATACTGACCGTGCAAAGGTCGCCAGTGAGGCCAGCGATGACGGACATGTGTCCGTCGGTGCGGTCGGGCTCGTTGCTCACCAGCGTCATGAAATTCACGATGGCCGGCACGTGCGGCTCCACTAGCGCCACGTCCGAGCGGATCTGGAAAAAATCTTTACTTGCTTACTTTTGTTCACCATCTTTGAGGACCTTGATGGTTCCATGGTAAATAAATTGTTCAGGTTATTACGGAAAATTTCCTTTCTTTTAACAATGACCTATTTCAAGATGCTTAAGTATTAGTTGAATAAAATATGATATAATTAAGTAAGTTTGATCATCATTCACTTCACTGAACACTTTGAAATTATCATAATAAAACCAAACAACAAAACTGTATGCACGTTTACAAGCTACCTAAAAACATAACACTACCACAGAAGTTACTTGAACCATTAGTTGGGTCCTAACCACCCTTGCAATCCTTCTTACCACCCTATACCTTTCTTCATTATCAATTCACATGCAAAACATTCACATATAAAAACACACTAAACAGCCTAAATATAAATTAGTATGAAGAAATTAATTTTAACAATAGTATAATTAAGTTTTAAATTTATATATATACATATCGTAACCATCTGTATAAAATACCGGCACCAGATACTACTACAAATATTCCTTGGGAGGGTGTGAGTTACCTGTAGTACAGGTTTCTTAGGAGACCTATTTCTGCAGTTAAAATATATGAGTTAATTGCTATAACTCAGAATTTTAAAATAATTTAGTTTCTAAGTTTTAAGCAGTTTTTATTTATATGTATCATGAAGAGGAAAATAAATTTATTTATGATCTTAAATTATCAATCTAACACTTACTTCACCACCTGATCCTTTCAATCCTTGAATTATACCAGTATAAGCTTCAAGCACACTCTCTCGGAGTTCTCCTAAATATTCCACCATGTCGTAATCATTATGATCTACTTGCGCATTGCTGGCCTGAAAGTAATATTGTTTTTAAAATTATGAAGTGATAATGATACAGACCTTGCAATATAATTTACACACAGGGTTTACACATGAAGTAGATATTGAAAATATATGTACCTGCAGCAGCATTGTCATTACTACATCGAAATATTTAGCAAAATCTGGACCGATTCCAAGTGCAATATCCCCAAATACTGATAATATTTGTGGTTTTACTGATCGATGTATGGATGGGTCTCCAAGATTTTCCAACAATAGGCATATAATCTCATCACAGTATGGTAATACCTGAAAATTCATATACATAATTATTGTTAAAGTTTGTCTGTTTTTGATTAATATAAAGTTAGACCTATAAAAATCTAAATTTTCACCTTATTTTTCAGAGCTCGACAAATATCACTTGTGAGGCCAACAGCTGCTATGCACACTTGGTGTTCTTGATGATTCTTTAGACCAATATACAAATATCTCTTAAAAGCATCCATATATTTGAGAAAACCTTCTCCGAGAACCTCTACCAGGGTTCCAACTGCCATTAAAGCATCTTCTTGCACGCCTCCAGCTTTCCCAGCGTTTCCGGCAAACATCGTCAACAGTGCAGACATGATGGCGTCAGAGATCTGCGGCGCGTCCTCGGGCGTCACCTTACGCAGCACAGATTGCAGAGTGGCGCACAGAAGACTTTGCAGGTCATTGAACTGTGAGCGGTCAGCTTGACTTGAAATGTGATTTTCCATTTGTAGAACTTGTTGAAGTCTTTCCAAAATAACCATAGTAGTTTTTTGAACAGTTACATAGCAATCGGTTGGAGAATTCTTAACCATTTCCATGAGTGCCTCATAAGCTGCTGATCTTAAATTGTGTTGAGCAGCATCTTGGCGATCTGTTGTTTCGAGCAATCTTTGGACAATAAAGTCAAAAAAGTTGGACATGCAATATGTCTTGGGCTGATTGGAGTCATCACAATCTGCTGCTTCATAAGCTGCTTCGGCCAAGCCAGTGAAAGCCCAGCAAACATTAGCTGCCACTCTTGGCTCAGCTTTTAATCCGTTAACTAGGCTTTCTAAAAGTGGATTCAAATAAGTCTCATTGATGGCTGCTTCAGGAACTATTTCACAAATCCTACCAAATGTCCAGGCAGCAGTATCTCTGACAGCTACACTGGAGTCGTACATAGCTTCAATCAATGTTGGCATAGCATTCTCTACCAAAGGTTTTAGGATACTGGCCTCCAAGCCACCTAGGATTGAACCAAAGGCCATAAGTGCAGCTTCTCTGTACCTCCAGTTTTCGTTTTTGATATTTGACTGAATAAAAGGCAGCACATGAGGAACAATCTCATCTCCACAGCAATTGGATAGCAGCATCAGACACACTGATGCAGCTTTTGATGGGTTCCATTCTAATTCATCATCAGAATCATCTTGTTTGGTCAATTTTTGCATTAGAACAGGGGCAAGGTATTGCAAAGCTCCTCTGGCATAGAAACGAGAGGTTCTAACTGGGGGGCGTCCTAATAAAATAAAAATCTTATATTATGTATTTATAACAGAAAAATTTCTAAAACATACTAATATACTTAATAACCCAGTCAAAATACTTTAGTAAATCTTTCTACACCAAATTAATTTTTAAAAGAAACATAATTTAATCAAAACAATACAAAGAAACTTTAAGATATTTCAGAATCAATGTATGTAATACATACACATAAAATACATAATACATTTACATAAATTTGCATATTGAAAAAAATTATACATTAGAAAGTAACTTCGCATAAAGATCAATACAATTCTAATCCAAATAATACCTGAATCTGCAGCTTCCGCCTCTTCTATTGAAAGATCAATTTCTTCATCACTGACGTTGGACCAAAACTCAATTCCTTGCAGTGAGATCTCATCAATATCAGACTTCATAGCTTCTAATGTAATAGGGAACAAAGCTTGTGCCATATATGGTTCCATATATTGATAATAAAGGGAAAGAATTTTGACCTGATAATAAATAAATGGTATTTTTTCAAGAATTATTCTTAATCACTTCAATAGTAAAAAACCAGCCAAGTGCAAGTCACACGACACAAGACACGCGCACGAAAGGTTCGAAGGGTTCCGTATCATTGAATCTATGAAAAAATAAAATTTGTTGTATGGCAGTAACATACCGAAATGCCATTTGATATTAATTTATTTTATATTTATTTAATAAAGATGATAAATTAAAGTTTAAATAGGTTGCAAGCTAACCCGCTACAAGTTTGTCAATTCATTAGAAGAAAAGAGATGATTAATGTGTAGAACTTAATTCTAAAGTTACCTATGAGGATGCTATAGTCACACCAAGTGACAGAAGTTTCAAAAATTTTTGATAAGACAAAAAATGTGTAGAACTCACCAAACATTGCAGTGCTGCCACACTAATTCTCATATCATTGGACTGAGTCGCTTCACAGACAACCTCCATGATGAAATTTCGTTCATTCTCCTTATCAAAGTTTGCCTTAGTAAACTCTAGAGAATTAAGTAGGGCCTGAGTTGCTGCTAGGCGGACATTGTTACTGGGTTCCGTAGATCTCATGCCATGAATTATAGCAGTGAGAATTGGATTACTTTGTTCTGTCAAAACTTCAGCATCAATCTCCTGGCAAATATATCCTGTAACATTTAAAACTATACTTTAGTACAACATAGTTATATATATCTTAGATCATATATTCACGGATAAGCCTTACAAACACGTTCTCCTCTGAAAAAGGTATAAGATCTTATATCTAACACATTCATAAAAACTATTTCCAAAATCGATGTTTACCAGAACTTGATAATAAAGCATTGAAAAGACGTCCGGGAGTGCTCTATAAAAAATATGTTTTGTGAGGTTAACTCTTGCAAAAACAAATCGAACACAGCTAATCTATACATATAATAAAATTGTAACTGGAGCTTTGTCTGTACATGGGAGATATTTAAGAAAAAATATATAAGGACTCTTTATAGGGCCTATAAAAGCCAAAACCATTGTTTTTAGAATTTTTGCTGTCTGTCTGTATGTTTGTACGCGCATCACACATAAACTACT
>JADGIL010052340.1:0-13905 GCA_020352625.1 Cactoblastis cactorum
AAAGAAATAAATAAAATAAATATATAGGGACAAATAACACAAATTGAGTTTGCCTCAAACAAAGTTCGAGACTTGTATTATGGGATACTAACTCAACGATACTATATTTTATAATAAATACATACATATATAGATAAACATCCAAGACCCAGGTCAATCAGAAAAAGGTCATTTCCCTTCATAATCTGACCGGGGATCGAACCCGGGACCTCCTGAGTATCGGTCAAGTACGTTAATCGTTACTCCACGGAGGTCGTCAAATCATTGAACTATTATTGCACCGAATATTGTAAACCATATTTTGATTAGATAGATAGGACTAGAATTTCCCATCATATTTATTTTATCTATGCATCATAATTTCCTAGCTCTTAGAAAGACAATAAATTTACTTACTTTGGAAGGATACAATGTTGGTGGGTTTAGTTTACTTCAGATATACATATGTATGTATATTACATTCATTTATTCAAATAAACTTACCGTCGAAATCATTATTTTTATCGGTTACTAAATATACGAGGAATTTAAAATTTACCCTGGAGCTACTAAACTTTGATTTTCATTACAAATGTAAGCGATTTGCATTTTTTGGTTCATTTAGATTAATTGCTTCTTGTTTTGACAATAAATAATGGGTCTAATAAGTTTGTTTTCGGAATAAATATTACAATTGCGACACAACACGTTTAAAATTATCCGGTAAAGGTCCAGTCTACGTCCGCATACTTTATTTTATATACCTATGTACATATATATATGGCAATAGAATAAAATAAATCATTATTTTAATTGTACTACCTAGTAACAACTTGCCCTGGGCTGTGTTCAAAACTGGGCTGGGCTGTGTTAAATATACAAAATTAGCTGCTAACGGCGAGTTTTAATTAGATCTTAAATATACATATACTTTAAAATATACAGTATTACATCTTTGTCCTTTACGGGGTAGATAGAGCCAAGAGTCTTGCGACTTGAAGATTACGTATTACGTTTAGCTAAATGGTGGACTTATTGATGAAATTATGTATCGATAATGTTGCAAGCTCCTAGCTAATGTAAGGTTCAAAGTAATGTTTGAAGCCATTTCCCTAGATTTCCTTTTATCATTTGTGCGGGAAGAGCAAGGAGCAGTTAGCCCATTCTATGATTTTCTTCCACTCCAGACCAGCATGCAAGCCTTTAAATTAGTATGTAATTTTTATGATATATTAAGGGGATGAAAATTTAATCCCCTTTTTCAGACTGAGTTAATTTTTTGGAAAAGTTAAGAAGGTTATTGTACGCGTCTTTTTAAAAATTTCATTGTAATCGGTTTAGCGGTGAAGCTTTGAAATCCTTGAATGCATTTCAGACAGAAAAATGCAAAGTGAAAAGTCGCGGGTCGCGGAACAGTTAGTGACACATAATAGAATGACAGATATATATGCGTACACATATGCCTCCACAAATTGCGCTCGCGCAGGAAACCGACGCGGAACCCGCCAGGAAACACTGGACAATTCCGTGTGTTGGCAACATTGACGATTTATATATGCCCATTTTGTGTTGCGTTATATTATGCGAGAATAGAGGATGAATTGTTTTGTTTTTGTCTGTATGAAATAAACCGAAATTATTCTAATTAAGTATTTCTTTTTTATGCAAAGTAGTAGGCAAACGGGCATGTGGCCTGATGGGAAGTGGATTGCAACCTATGGACGCCAGATACACAAGGGGAGTGTTTACACGCGCGTTACCCTCCCTAAATTAATTAGCGAGCGAACACTTAAATTACCAATCGTTACCGATTAATTATTATTAAACTTGTAAAATGCTTGATTTGATAAAATATATCGTAAAAAATACATATTTTTACATTGGCGCAGGATCTTTTTAACGATTTATAATAAAAGTAGTAATTTTGTCCTTTTAACTTAAAAACTAGTGTTGGTGTATTTTTTAAAATCATGAAATAAGCGTTTATGAATAACTTGTTTCGAGCAAAATAATTTTATTTGTGAAAAAAGACGATTTCACGTCAGCTGAAAGTTAATTTATACTTTTGATTTGATCATATATTGTTAAAATAAATTACAACATCACTTAGCTAATATTATTTATATGTATAATACTGTATAATACACCGCTTCATGTGAATGTAAGTAATTTCCTAAAACAAAACTTCTATTCATTCCAAAATTGTGAGAAGCTGAGAAAACTGTGAGAGGCCGATCTAAATACACGTTGTTAATTATATAGCTATAGCTTATTATCAGCATTTAAATTAGCTAATTAGGTATTTATATATTTAAAGTAACATCTTTGGAAATTTATTTTCTTTTGATCTAACTATTCAAATCTGATTAGTTACAATCAATATTAATTTATTACATAATTACATTCAGTCAGTATTACAACTGTAGTTAGAATTTTACTTGAAATTTGAAATATTTTTGTCGAATAAAAAAAAAGCACAAACTAAAAATATTTATTTACTAGAATATATACGTAACATAAATACATGAACTTGTCTTAAAATATACTTTGTCCAACGTATTCGGTCTGTATTGTAAAGTTATTTATTCAATTTAAAACAAAATTTCACATTATCTTTCACGTTATAAAAACGCTTGTCCATCAACCATATAGTTAATCTTTTCTTAAATGTATTGGGTTTTCACATTTTAAATTAATCGGGCAATATGTTATGTAGCTTAGTTTTCTTTTAAATGCAGATTGAATTAGTCCCGAAGTAAGTTCGAGACTTGAATTATAGTATACTTACTCAACAACACAACTTACATTTTATAATAAATGCACATACGTATAGATAAATATCTATGACTCAGACCAATCAGAAAAATATAAATTTCCATCATAACCTGGGATCGAACCCGGGACCTCTAGAATCGCAGTCAGGTGCGTTAACCATTAAACTACGGAGGTCATCAAAATTTATTAATAAAACGTAGAGAAAGTAATCTCGTCTGAGATTCAAGGTTCAAGTTATAATCTATCACCAGGAACTTTACGGCAGTTCCTTATCTACTAATTATTTATTTATCTACTTATATTTTTTTTATTTTATTTTAAAACATAACATTAACCAACATGTTATAAAGTTTGTAATAAAAATGGTACAAAATTATTTTCATGGTCCAGTTTCAAATTAGTTTTATTTTGATCATAGAGAAATTTCGTATCGTTTTTCACAATCTGCATATGAAATATTTTTTTTACTAGCTTATGAATTACTATCCGATGGGCACGGCCCATTTCGCTGGGCGTAATATATAGCCTATAGCACTCCTGAAGTATAGTTTTCCGACTGTAAAAGAATTTTCATTATCGGTTCAGTATTTCCGAAGATTAGCCCTTACAAACAAACAAATAAAGATACAAAATTTACCTTTTGTAAATATCATTAAATAGTATGTGACAACATTTATATTGTAAAATTATTGCTAGTCATCTAACTGCAGGCAGGTTTGATAGCAATACTCAAAGTAAGTGTGACAATTTAATTTTCTATTTTAAGTCTCATGCTGTGCTTTTTACTACTAGTAAATAGATTCAGTAGTTACATTATAACACAAGCAATACATTATTTTGGAACCATTTGCAGAAAAAAAAATTGATATGTTAATAGGAATTGATATGAATTGATCTAGATGTGTTATTATTTATCACTAACAACGGAACAAGTAAAAGAAGTTAAAGTTATTAATCATCGCAATTCGAGACAGATCAGGAATAAAAAAAAAATAACAAAAGCTGTTTACACATTAAAATATTTTATGAAAATATATTCAATGTGTCTATTAAAATTATGTTTAATTTCCAAACAATTTAGTATATGTAAAACTCAACTGAATATCGTGACCCAGTACTTTGATTGAAACTGGAAACGCAATTAATTAATAAAATATGGAAATACCATTAATACGCACAATCTGAATAGCGACAGCATAATTAGTCCCGATATTTTGCACGCTAAATCATCCAAATAATGTATTTAAATTTTCAATCGTAACGGGCGAACTGGAGCAATCTCGAATCTCGTAGCCATACATATATTTAGTAGCTATAATATTAACGGCCAAATGCCCTACGATCGAATTTTATAATCCCAGTAATAATCACGTTGAGAGTACAATTAGGTTGCTATACAAATGTCAGGTCTGTTTTAAAGATCAGAAGCAACATTACGATCAAATATTTAATAGACCAAAAAGGAAACATGATTGATTAATAATTGTAAAACCTACATACCTGCATAATGTTTAGTGATTATGTGTAATGTTACTTTGGTCTAAAGCACTGGTTTGCCTTTACACTTCCTAGTTTAAATAAAAAAAAACTAAAAACAAAGGATGTAAACGAAAACTTCAAAAATCGAACCCGAGGGATCACCTTCAGTTTTCCGGCGGAAGCATGAGTGCATCTTGCAAATTAAAAATGACTGCATTGCACTTGCTGGCCAGTTAATTGTTTCAAATTACGAATTGGCGAAGCGGGGTGTTTCATATATAAGGGGGCATACTGTGTCCAATTGGCATTCTGATTCCGATAGTGGTTGTGAGCACACGTCCTCGCTTAGGCGAAAATTTCTAGGCGAGTACTGGATACTCAGCAGCGCCTTAGTTAGTTCGTTTGAGATCTCCAAAACTTAGTTTAACATTTTAGTAATCATGCAGTCTATGGTGAGTCTCAGAAATTTTTTATGTGCTTTTTTAAACTTATTTTCATTTTACATGCACATTACTAATCATAAATCTTATTATCTGACCAAGTATAAAATGTATAACCAAACTCTTATCGGGAAGTAATGTATTAATATTTAAAGTTTGGATTGAAGTATCATTTTAAACGTATATTAAAGCTTTCCTTGTACCTATATCTGCACGATAACGTGTTCTTCATTTATATAATAAATTTAATTTATAATAATTCGATTTTGTATGTGTGTTATTTAACATTATAGTAAAAAAAATTAATATTTATGCTGAGCCAATTTTTTTTTAAATTTAAAGTATTTTTCACACTTTCAATAACAGTCGAATAGAAACATCTTAGATCACCAACCTGTAAAAAACATGCAAAATCCTGCATGTAAATTTTTCGACAGCTTTTAATCAAATGATGTTAAAACAATAGGGTACAATTGCATAATTCATAAGTAGGATTTGCATATTGAATTGTGTTGGCATGGAGCTAGCCGGCCTGCAGTTTGAGATATAAATCATATCGGTACATAAATTAGCTCATTAGAATCCCATCACATTTGTTCAGCTAACTTTTAATTTTCAGAGAAAATATGTATTAAAAAATTGCTAACATACCTAATATTAAAATTCTAAAATTTAATTTATTGATCTACAATTTTACAAATATATCCAAAAATATATATTTGTATAATGTTGAATTGAATTTAACTCCAATCTACAAAATAATACAAAGAGTTTAAGATGTGATTCTAATCATCACGTTGAATTCATGGACATAAACAGTTTTTGTATCAAGGCCTGCAACAATGAGATGATTAACATCGATTCCTGTTGCGTCGGCGGCGTCCGTCTTACGACACCTGCACTTGAAAGCTTTCCTATTGATATTCACTAATGTAACTTGCAAGAAAATTTACCTTAATTTTTTATATTCACGATTCAATGTACGAAACTCTCTATATTTTTTACTAAAACTTAGTAATCTTGCAATTCTATACACATATTTTATATTAGATATAAAAGATGTGTATAGAAGTTGTTTGTTATAATTATCATGAAAACCAAAGTTAACAATATATGTATATATTTGGCACAAGCCTGGCTAGAGCAATCTGTCAAAATATCTTTATTTAATTGGTACGAGACATGTGTTAAATTAATGAAATTAATAAAAATAAGCTATATCATTGTGTATGATAATATCAATATTACCACGTGATACTGGTATGTGTAGGGCGGGCGTAATAATGACGCGCGCGCATCTTTTTGCGGAGTGGGCGGAAAAGCTCGCGCTTATGTGAATCACAAAAGTTGCGCTTGCGTCGTCATCTTCTCGAATAATAAACAAATCACGATGCAATTGCTTCCAATGCTATTCGTACTCTAAGTAAAAAAATGTTACAAAAATAATGCAAAGTAATGTTATGAATTTGATGGAATTATTAAAATTTTATTAGTGCGCTGTAACCTTAGTAGTTTGAACTAATTTCTGTTCCCAATTATAGCACATTAATTAAAGTTGCGCATGTTAAATTACTGACTACTAAAACGAGAAACAGAAAATGCTAAATTTTTGTACCAAAATGTTTAAGAACCCAAAAATTTTATAATCGAAAATCTAGCGCAACATTTTCCCTTTGTCACTAGTTTCCTAATCATTATTCATATTTTTTGCAATACATGCTTAGTAATTTGCAGTTATTAGGGCGCGATCAATCGTGATGTGAAATTTCTAAATTAAAATACGGAGTTTTTCATTTGACCTTCGCTAAACCATAACACTTCCTCACGGGTTCCCCGTTGGCCAACAAGCCGTGGTCGAGTGGCTGTGCACCAGTTAATGATAATTCCGATCTATTGCAAAAGGTGCGTTTTGCAATACAAAACCAACGTTGCTGATATGAGCCCCACGCCCACTAATTGTAGGGCATTGCTTGCTTTGTGTCATAGATCAAAATAAAATTAGTTTCTTTTCATTCTGGTAGACTATTTCACTCTTCAAATAAAATTAAAAGAATTAAGCTTAAAAGTAGCTAAAAGATAATCAAGTAGTTGAATAAATAAATCATAAAAACATGGTTAGATTAAATCAAAAATTAAACGTCAATAAATGATACATGTTTATAAATCAGATAATTACTCGGGCAATAAGCCAGGAATTAGAGCAAACCTTTCCCTATACCAAAGGGCAGTGCCCAGCACGTACTTCGATTGTTGCCCAACTGTCGATTGTTCATAAAACCCAGATATCGACACAAGAGGCATTTTAGGATAACTTTTGTTTATATACTTAGCTTGAGACTTTCATCGTACAATTGGTTAGCTAAAAATTAAATTTCTACACGCTAGCAATCTCAAAAAGCAATATCAAAATTGTTTGAAGATTTATAATGAAACAAATGAATTATTTTAAAGTATCTTCCAATCAGTGGAAACTAATATACAAGTATAAATTATTGTTATTTTGAACATAATTAGTTACAAAAACAACGGATATAACTCTGTTTTAATTAAGTGTAACATTATGATGAAATATGTTTTAATTATACACAAAATGGACAATCGGAGTTAGCACGAATAAGCGTCTAGGACATTAATACAGCAAAGTGACATTGATTAAGGTTTATTTATAAACAACGAACAATTTCAATGATATTAATGCAAGCCTAAGATTGATCGCTAGGATATTCAGAATTTTGTTTATCTTTGATACGTATCTAGGTTGGATTGTGAAACGTTTAAGATTTCGAGTTCTCCGCCCATATCCATGATAAATAAATTATTTCTAAGTAGCAATGATTTACTATGCATAATACATTAAAAGTATTAGATCGATGCACATAACATTATCCGTATTGTCAAATTTATTGGTATCTTTATAATTTTATTTAAATATTAAATCTATTCTCAGGTTACATTTTGCGGCAACCATCAAAATATAGCGCACAGCAACAAACTTGTGGTTTTGCATCGAATATCGACTATTTTCGTCACGACATTCAATGACACAGTTATTATTGAAACATTTGAAACGCAATATTACAAAAAAGTCACTTTCTATATAATATTTTTTGTCGATTCATACTGCAAGTAATTGTACATATTATTTTAAAACACTTGGTTCGTATTTTATTCTGCAAAGACAATAAAGGGAAACAAAAGAGAATGCGGAAGGACAAAAGACAAAGGAATCTTTACCGTACATCCGATCTTAATAGAATCAATTGAATACGCTATCAAGGATATTCGTTACAAGTATATAGTTGTATAGACATGGATTTCAAGACATTTACATGCAAGCATTCAAATCAATGGGATGTTTGTTTTTAATTTTGGTCTTGTCAGACGTGTATGATGCTTATCAGTAAATGACGGTACCGACAGTTATACAAATTATAATAGACTGTAATTTTATTACTTTTTCTTAGATGAGTTAGGAGAGATTAAGATAAAATATAGTGTTGACGCGTTGATACTTTGAAAGAAATCTTTTTTATCCATTCCGTGGACAATTTTACAGTTATAAAACAAATTTAAAAGTGCCAAATGCAACAGAGGTAAAAACAAATAAAAATACTATTATATTAATTATGAAGAAACGTTTCGCGCCAAATTGATAATTTAGACGGAACATTCTAGAAATAATTTTGCCCGTGTAAACCACTTGGCGCTTGTTTATCTGTCATCAAGCACAGGCAGTGCGTGCGAAGCGGCCACGCCTTTAGCTGGGCTTGGTCTGGACATTTGGCAATATGTCTTGAAATACCTGGAAAAGCTATAATGCCAACTAGTTCATTTCCTAGACTGATACATATTTTGCATATTTATGTAGGCAAAACTGTATGATAAGTGAAAGTAGTTTAAGGTTGAAGGATTCGATCGATTTTTTTTATTATTATAGTTTATTGAAAAAATATTTCCCTTTTACATTTTTACATCACATGGCTTTATCCTTTTTCATTACTCTTCTAACAGCATTTAAATTTATTTTAGGATACAGGTTATTTCAGGAAAATCTGACATCTGTGTCAGTTTCCTTAAATATTTATTACTTCAATTCAAATATGATGTTACTTCAATTGTATTTGTTACAACTTAGTTTAAGTTGAAAGTTCACACGCGTAAATCTGCGACAAATGACGAAATAATGTGTAATTCATACTACAATACCGAGCAGCGACGCGCTACTTACAAAATTAAAATGATACATAAACTCCATTAAAGCCGTGAGAATACAGATTGTTTATCCGATAGCCCGATAACCATTTTCTTGTTAAGTAACGTACTTGTATGTAATCATAACAAATGGTTTTTTTATTATCTTTGTGAGCTTATTTTAAGTAAGTTAGAATATGCTCTCGTTTGTCATAATTAACCTTATCACTTAAATTTTATGCATTATAAAGGAACATAAGATTTCAAAGTAGAGATAAATATATAAAATAACGTAATTGGTAAATCTGAGAAGGCAATTGTGATTTTTAAATTATTCGAAGTATTTTGTACACTTTCGCGCGCAAATCATATAAACATAAATAATCTAGGTTTGTAGTCCGCAGATAAATGTCTAACAATGACAGTCCACATCTTAAAACCCAGACAACAATAAAACTGTATATGTAACACGCAACATTTTTTAATAAAGTGGTTATGTTTCAGCACGTTGCAAATACAGCACACTATTTGCGCGTGCGACGGTGCGTGGTATAGATCCAATTAGACCATTTCATAATTGCTGTTGACATCGCAAATACATTATATAGAAACAGTACTGAAAATATTTAACGTTTCTTTTTTTTTAACAGAGCTGACCGCATATATTGAAGAAAGAATTTTCCTTCCTATTTTTACAGTTGAAATGATTAGTACTTAATAGATGAATAATGTTTGCCGAATTATTCCTATATTTTAATACATTCTAGGAGTTTATTAATTATAAATCTCTGTCATTAGTTGTAAGTTTGAGTCTAGATATTTTGATATGTGACTGTTTTAAGTGTTACAGATGTCACTATACATAGGTGTTTAATTTTGAACATTTGTTTTCATTTTAATACTTACCATTTTCTTTCTTATAACGTTCAAAAATACTGCAACCTCAGTTTAATTTTCATCAGTTAATATATAAATTATGAATCGGTATTTCTCGAAAATTCTTAGAAAGTGCAAGCATAATACATGTATCTAATATTTATTGCCGTGAAATCGCACGGTTCCGCTCCGATTGTGTCTCGGTCAATGTCAATTGTGGGGTGTTTTCTCACAAACCATTATTTTATTGCATAACCAATACAGTATTACTTAAAATTTTTGTTTATATCCTTAATCTTTTTGTGGTGAAAATCAAATGACACTCCATGGTACCGATACTAATGGGTATAGATTAATACTTCCAAGAAAATATATGTAAATCTGTAGGGGCAAAATGTAATAGTATATACGTGCTATTAACCATAATAGTTTAGCGAGGAGTTGTTGTATGCAAATAAACGTGCTTAATTAGATCATTAATTTCATTCTACCTAACCAATTGGTGCCATAAGTACAGTTTGAACAATTTTATTTATAATGTTTTTTTTTTATATAATGTTTTCTTCAATTTCAGATTATCCTCGCAGCCACCCTCTGCCTGGCGCAGGCGTCCTTCTACGCCGGCCCCCCTGCACCAATTCAACTCAGTCCAGACGGCAAATTCCTGCTAGACACGCCTGAAGTAGCACACGCCAAGGCCGCACACTTATCGGCCCACGCGCAGGCTGCCGCCACCAACGTGCACGGAGCGTGGGCTCCCGCCGGTGGGGCGTACCTTGGAGCGCCCGCTGCGTACGCTGCGGGACACTATGGCGCCCCTGCAGCTGGTTAGCTTAATATTGACCTATCTGTTATGAAAATTATTTTTATAAATAATAATTGTAAAATAATCCATTCCACCAATACGAGCTTACACTTTTCAGTACATCGTCGTAGTACTTTCCTGAAATAATCAAATCTTTAAGTTTGGTGTTTAACGTATAAACTTATATGTCTTTTATGCCACTCTTAAAATAGAATAACATATGTGACAGTAAAAAAATTAAAATAAAAAAATCTAACGAGGCCCTATACAGCCGGCTAGTATGCAGCAGGTATACCAGTTTAATTTAACAATTCCAAACGATTTTAGGTCTCCTCAAATACGGTCCAGCGCCGCTCGCGCATGACGGTCGTGTGGTGGACACGCCCGAGGTAGCTCACCTGAAGGCTGCCCACGCCGCCGCCCACGCCCAGGCTTACGCCAATGCAGCCCACGGAGCCAGCGCGCCCTTGGCCCTCGGCCACGGAGCGCTGGCGCCCCTTGCCTACGGTGCTGCCCCACTCGCGTACGGCGCTGGCTACGCGGGCGGATACGGCGGCAAATGGACAGGCCCCCAGGTAATTATTTTATACATTGTCATTACCTCCTTGGTGTAAATAGTAGGTTCCAGGTTTCAATTCTGGTCCAGTCAAGATGGAATATGATCTCTTTCTGATTGGCCCGGGTACTGTAGGTGTTTATTTTTATATGTATTTATCTGTTATAAATAACGTTTAATATCTTTGGTATCATTATCTTTTGGTCTAACTTAATATATCTGTATTTCGTCACATTTTTTTTCTGGAAATAGATGTTCTAAAAAATAATTTCAACTACTTAACTAATATTTATTGCTTTTTGTCACATTGTTTGAGATATGCTGGCAGAATTACTGTTACAATGATCAACATCCATTATTGGAAAAAGAAAGAAATGAAATTAAGAAAAACGAAATGCAACACTGACACTTGTATTCTTTCGCCAGGCCCATATCCAGCTGACCCACGATGGACAATACGTAGTGGACACCCCTGAAGTGCAACATGCCCGCGCCGCACATCTCACGCAATACGCCCATGCGGCCCAGGCTGCCGCCGCAGCGCCCGAGGAACCCTGGGGCCAAGGACACGGCTGGCACTGAACCTCCCCCGACCCACGACACTGCCGACTGCCTTTTATACAAAATGTATATAAAAATCGAAAAAAAAATGTTGTATAAAGTGAACGTGAAATGTATGCAAACTCTTATAGAGCGATGAAAATGTAAATGAATAAAAAAATTTAATAATGTTAGTTTTTATATTTTATTTTAATACAGTCCGTAAGTGTAAAAGCCATCTAAACATGTTAACAGCTTTTATCTTTATTTCAAATACCTATGATATTTTAGAGCTAATCACAATTCAATAATATATACAATTATTACAATGATTTTATGCAATTGCAAAGTTTATTTGAAAATAGTTATAAGAAATTTTTTTCTTATATAAAACTAATGTTTATATACTACTAGCTCTTATAGGTGACTTTGCTCGTGTTTAATTATGATAGTGAGAAAAAAATAGTGATTATTAGAAATAAAGAGGATACAAAATAAAGGACGCTAATTATTTTGTATAAATTAATATGGAATTGTTTATTCCAAATTTCCAAATTAAGCACACAATCTTAAAAAAAATCATGACTATTATGGAAGATATTTGCTTTGCGTTCTACCCTATATGTCTATACTAATATTATAGTTTGTTTGTAAGGGCTCATCTTCGGTAATACTAAATCGATCATGCAAATTCTGTCACAATCAGAAAGCTATACTATTAATATGTGCTATAGACTATATTTAAACGCCCAACGAAGTGGGCACGGGTCGGCCACTATACTAATGAAGCAAAAAAAGAAACGCTTTTTTCGTTTGGTTTAATGCGCTAATCTACTGATCCTATTTGAAAGTCCTTACAATGTTAGACGGATCAATAATCGAAAAAGCCTATAGACTAATTTTTATTTCGTTACATCCACAGGAACGAAAGAAGCGGTAGCTAGTATGAAATGAAATGATTGAAAGAAGTTGCTTGTAAAAGGTCGCATTTTGCATGAAATTTATTTTTCGGTGATGATAGAAAACCTGTTTTAATAAGACCAAAGAACGAAGCCAGCCATGGATGGTTTAAAAGATTCTCTATTAGTCAGCTTATAACAATATTAACTATAAAATATTTTTTTTCAGCATGAAAAATGATTTATACGAATATAACACACCAACCGGACCAATACGACATCGGAACCTTCAAGAAAAGAGCGTACAAATCCCTTAAAGGCCGGTAACACTCCTGTGACCCCCGGGGTGTTGCAGGTGTCTATGGGCGGCGGTGATTACTTAACATCACGTGACCCCCCTGCTCGTTTGACCCAATTTGTCATATAAAAACAAATAAGGAGAAAATATTATGCAAGCCCTTTTTTATTATAATAACATTTATATATATCATCCAGTATTCATGTCAACAAGATTTAAGATCCTACAGAACGGCTGTTACCATAACTCAAAGAGTCGTGTGTGAAATAAAATTTGTGCAGGCCCAATATAGAGTGTCTTTAAATAATAAGGTAATTGTTTGTTTTGTCTAATGTCAAAATGTTTTGTGTTTTGTTTTGTGTCATTGAAAGAATGAAGACTATGACTATAGAAATACTTACGTTTATCAGTAATGGCGAATCAATAGCTGGTAACTATTCTAGGTAAGACATTTTTAATTCAAAAGTCATAATTGCCTTATTTGCCAAAATAGAACTCACGCTAATTTTCCTTTTTTTATAATGAAGAAATGAGCTGCAAGTATCCTGATTCTTCCAATAATCTTAAACTAATGAAATTAAAATATAATAATATTAATATTTATTGTTTGTTTAAACGCCTGTTATAAAGAATACGTAATGTCTACGTTAAATATTAATGCTATTCTTTATGCAGTTAGGCAGTTACCGATCAAAAATATTATAGGCAAAAATTATGTTACATGTAACTTCGTTAAAAGTATAAGTTAAAAGTATCAGGCTCTAACTTATGCCTGCACGTAACAGTATTACTAGTCGACCCATGCCCACTTTGTTGAGCGTTAAAATATAGCCTAAAGCACTCCTGTAGATTAGCCCTTACAAACAACAAATTTATAAACGTTACCTCTTTACAATATCTCGAGACGCTTAACGGCATCATTATTTAAAAAAAAAAGCGGCCAAGTGCGAGTCGGACTCGCCCATTAAGGGTTCCGTAGCAGCAATCGTAGGTTTACGATTTAGACGTATAAAAAAAAACTACTTACTAGATCTCGTCCAAACCAATTTTCGGTGGAAGTTTACATA
>JADGIL010052382.1:0-13519 GCA_020352625.1 Cactoblastis cactorum
ACCAACTACTACTCTTTGCAGCATCGAGTCTGTCATAACAAGACAAAATATCAGCTCATTACTTATTCATTCGCGATTCGCAGTGAATGAATTTAGATAAATCGAGTGCAAGGATCCTGCGAGGCAGTCGGTAGCTGTATAAATATGTATGAAGGGGCGTAGCCTTGCCCTTGACAATGCTACTGGTACATTCTTGCATTGTATCCATTATCCCTGAAGGAGCAGCGAGCACTCCCATTCGCTTTGTAGCCGAATAATTAGAGCAAGCTGCGTAGTTGCTCAGTCTCGAAATAAAGTATACATTTCAAGGGGAAAAAGTGGAGAGTTTAGGGTCGCTTTGACAGTTAATTTTTTGGGTTCCGTACACGAAAGGTAAAACGGGAACCTTAAGGCTTCTCTGTATGTATTTCATGAACCGTGAAAGCTAGACAGTTGAAATTTTCACAGATGATGTATTTCTGTTTCCGCTACAACAACAAATATTAAAAATAAAATAAATATTTAAGGGGGCTCCCATACAACAAACGTGTTTTTTTTGCTCGATATTGACAACGATAACAGATATACGTTTGATTTTTTTACAGAATATGTATTTATATAGCAACATTAAAAATAAATAATTAAAATAAATTAAAAAAACAATACCTAAGGGGGGCTCCCATACAACAAACGTGTTTTTTTTTTGCTCAATATTAATAACGATATACGCTTGATTTTTTTACAGAATATGTATTTATATAGCTACTTTAAAAATAAATAAATTAAAATAAAAAAAAATAACTAAGGGGGGCTCCCATACAACAAACGTGATTTTTTGTAGTTTTTTTTATAGATAATGGTACGAAACCCTTCGTGCGCGAGTCCGACTCGCACTTGACCGGATTTTTGTCATTGTTGCCGAGTCGCTGTTGTGTTACTCGTGTCCGTATAGGTACTGTAGGGCTGCAGCTTATTGTTTTGCCGACGAGAGTTCGAGAGGCGTGTGAATGCAGCTTGTGACGTCATAGAGATGATCGTAATCGGTTAAGTACGAAATCAAAATATTTTTTTATTTAAGTATGACGATCAAAATGACGTTAAATTCAAAGTTTGGCTAAACTTTAGGACTTCTGAATCATTATTTTGCTATTTTTATTTATTTATTATAAAGATTTCGTTTTTGTTTACAGTTTCTAAGTTTTCGAATGAACAATCCTGAAAAGAACAACCCAACAGAAACTTCGAAGGGGTTGTAAAGAAATATATGAAATTATAAAATATGCAATAACTTGAAAAATATAAAAAAAAATAAACTAGTCAAGTATGTGTTCAATTCTCATTATTTGACGTAGTAGCAGGAAAAGTTTGACGACCTCCGTGGGGTAACGGTTAACGTACTTGATCGTTACTTAGGAGGTCCCGGATTCGATCCCCGGTCAGGTTATAATGAATATTACCTTTTTCCGACTGGCCTGGATCTTAGATATTGATACGCTTTTATTTCACTAAGGGGAAATAAATAAAAGCAAGTTATAAAGTTACCCTTAGTTATAGTTAGTAAGTTGACCTAACACAGCAATAAAATTTATAAATTAGGGGATAAATATTTGATAAATTAGGGGACCGGAGATCACCTGACTGATATCAGCTAGGGACTGACTTAGGGATTTATAACTTTATAAGTAGTTGAGAGGTTAATGTATGTATCCAACAAAATATCGAACTGCTCGTCATACGAGCCGTTTTTAAAAGCGCTCTCAGAAACTTTATGTCAAATTGACATTTCCGTTTTCAAATATCGAATAACACCAAGCGAATTGACTCTATGAAAATGAAGGTATTTAAACATATATTATGCCTACACAGTCAACGTCGGCGATTAGTGAAGAATCGTACAGCATGTCTTCGCCGACCAAAACATCCACACTGGCTACGCCGGCCAAGACGGCCCCGCTGGCTTCGCCGGAGCTGTCTAGTGACGAAGACTGAATGACCAAACGACAGCAAAAGACAAATAGCTTCCTCAAATTAACATTATAACAATTATGGGACGCCTTTGCCATTAAGTGGGGATAAAAATTAAAATTAAATATACTAGATAGATACACCCGTCAGTGCTTGCATTAGCATCCCCAATTATGCAATAAATGCCTGGTTTCAGAATATTTCAACTTTTTAAACAAAATTGTTAATGCTGGTCACGAAATTTTGTAATAAAGGAAAGCTAATATCGGAACGATAACCTATAAAATGCGTATATTTGATAGATGATTTCAAATAAAGTACAAACGTTTCAAGCGTGCGTCCAGACAGACAAAAATTGAAATTTTTTTAAAATGTAATTCAAAAACATTATTGAATTCTCAATACTTATAGGATGCCAAACCATTTTTTTATCCTTAAAACATTTGTGCTCGTCTTTCAAGCGCGTTATATATTAGAAAACAATAGATGCATTCATTTCATGCAACCGCTTGGGGCTTTACAATTTGAAATCATCTTAAAAATTACGTCATTATTGGCGCCTTTATTAAGACCACGAAAGATTTACACTCGTATTAAATATTTTATAAGTTTTACAATCGTATGCTTTAATCATATATATTATTGAAAACGATGGTTTAATAAATCAATTACTTAGGTACATGATCGAATTAGTATTATTAACTGTACTAGAAAATGAATTTAAATGTTGTAGGTACATTATTTATATTTTCATTAAATAATTGTGTTAACCTACAAAACAATATTTTAATAAATGATATCCTGTGGAAATTTGGAAATTATAAATGATTTCTTTTTACAAATCTACAATATATTTTTAATTAATGATTTTTTTTACAAGTCTACATCATGTAAGATTTTAAATAATAACTATGATTATCATAGTTTTAAATTTTTAATGTATGTTTAATTATGTGTATTATACATGAATTTTGATGAATTAAAATGAAATTATTTTATCCAAACATGTTTTTATTATATCATTTCTTTATTCCCAAATAATTCACATGAGTAGAAGAAAAAAAAAGGCAATTATTTTATTATTTTTAATTACTTTATTTTTCTATAAAATACACAAAAATTATACTAGTACATATTTAATTATTTCCAAAGTTTCTTGATAGACATATTTTTCTCAGAATCTTTCTGCATGACTTTAGCAACTGCCATCTCAAAATCTTCCTGGGTCACGTGTACCCTGCGTTCACGCAGTGCGTACATACCAGCCTCAGTGCACACACCCTTCACCTCCGCACCAGATGCACCTGGCATCAACTCTGCTATCTTGCGTAGGTTGATTCCTCTTGTCAGATTCATTTTCCGAGAATGAATCTTAAGAATGTCCAACCTGGCTTCTTCATTTGGAGGTGGGAACTCAATCTTCCTGTCAATACGGCCAGGTCTCAGTAGGGCCGGATCCAAAATATCAATTCTGTTTGTAGCCATAATAACTTTGATGTTCTTAGTAGCCTCAAAACCATCCAGTTGGTTCAACAGTTCCAACATAGTACGCTGCACTTCAGAATCCCCTCCACTGCCTGATTCAATACGCGATGAACCAATAGAATCAATTTCGTCCATGAAAATAATAGATGGTGCATGTTCACGGGCCATAACAAAGAGCTCTCTGACCATTCGACTTCCCTCTCCAATGAATTTCTGGACCAATTCCGAACCAGACACTCGGATGAAGGTACATTCAGTGTGGTGAGCTACAGCTCGGGCCAATAAGGTCTTTCCCGTACCTGGAGGCCCATATAACAACACTCCTTTAGGCTGAGCAATACCAAGGGCATCAAACAACTCAGGGTGTTTCACAGGCAACTCTATTACTTCTTTAATCTCTTTAATTTGTTTGTCCAAACCTCCCACCATTTCGTAAGTAGAATCGGGGACCTTTTCCACCATCATGAGGGAAACTAATGGATCAACTTTATTAGGTAGAATTTTATGAAGAGTGTAGCTTTCATTGCGCAGAGCAACACGGCAGTTGGCGGTTACATCATTTATATCTACGTTTTTGTCTAGGTCGACTACAAATTTACCTTCAGGATGAACTTTTACAAGTACCTTTTTCTTGTCCATCGGCTTGACGACTTCGCCGACGTAAGAGCCCTGCTCTTGTAGAAGCTGCAGTTCTTCGCGCAGCATTCGTACCTTGGCATTTAGTTCATTCCGCTGGGCCTGCAAACGGCGGAGGTTCTGAGATTTTTCGGCCACGATCAGTTGCAACTCTTCAATCTTCGTGATGTAGTACGGCCTGAAGCCCTCGCCCTTCACAGGGTCTACTTCCATTTTGGAAGTAAGAGTCATCTTGTTTATCTGTTCTTTCACATCAATTTAAAAAGAATAGAATTTTATTTTACACAAATTAGATTTCACGACACAGCATTATTTTCTCGAGTCACGCTATGTGTTGCTATAATAAAAATTTTATATCTCTTAAAAGCTACTAGAACTAGTAGTTTACTAGGTTATTGGACAATAGCTATTTAACCATGCCATGACTAGCCATACCAATGGCAGTGGCAAAATAGATAATTTTTCTTTACGGTCATTCTGTTTAACTGTTTAAAATTTTATATAAAAATTATTTTTCAAATGAGTATCAAAAATTTCCAACTTCTGAACCAATAAACTTTTGAAAATTTTACTTTGATTTGTCCAATATTTACTACCCACAGAAGTATAAACGGAAGAAGGTGCATTGCTAAAAAAAAAGTATTGAAATCAACTATCACTAAACCTCCATTTCACACACCTATTAAATTTAGTACCAAAAGGAACCGTAATAATTTAAACCAAAAAGAAATATCGACATATTGACTACTAAAAAAACAATGTTTTTAATCAATATAAGAGTTTGGAAAAATTTTATATCACTTTTCGATTATGAACTTTGTATAGCTAATTAGCCTAGGTTCGCACGAGCGTTTATAAAACGTAACATTCAAACCTAACGTTGACGACGTTTTATTTAGACTCGTACAATACGAATCTAAGCTTAACGTCCAAAGCTCAACGTTTAAAAACCGACATGGGGCGATATAAAAACGCAGCGCTTTAAAAACGCTTTTGTGTTAATAAACATTTTTGTAACGCCCGGTGAAAAAGCGCTCGTTCGAACTAGCATTTACACACTATTCGCATGAGCGCTTTTTCACCGCGCGTTAAAAACCCGACGTCGGAGATTTTTTTAACGTTCCTTATTTTTATGTTCATACGAGCGCTTTTACATCAGTGTGGATATTACTCGCTGCGGTGTGCACGTATAATAAAAAAATATTGGAAATTGCTATTTGTATTGCGAGAAGGCAAAATGGAAAGGAAAATCTTATTGTGTGCACTCTTTTATTCAAAAATGATATTTAAAGGGACAGTTTTTATCGCTCTATTAGCGACCCGCCTAGGCTTCGCACTGGTTTAAAAACCATCCTTGTGAATCACCCTATCTATCAAAAAACCGTATCAAAATCCATTGCGTAGCTTAAAAGATCTAAGCATATATAGGGACAGTCAGCGGGAGACGACTTTATTAGTAATGGCAAAGCGCGATTTTCGACGCACTATTTGTAGGCGAGTGCCACTGTCTGACCATCACGTGACCCATCTGCTTGTTTACCTCTCTCTTACATAAAAAAATATACCATCGCGGACTTTTTTGGAGCCTCTTTAAAATATATATATACGGACAAATTTTACTTTGTTTTTATTTACTTTAAGGTACACATAATTGTACCTAATACATTATTTTGATCTATCTTGTAGGGTGCAGGGCAAAAAATGTATTTATATACGACATCACATCATACAAACGAAATCTGATCTGAATTTCATGAATTCTTCACATGTTATTTTCTTCTTTTTTTATCTTCTATATACTTCTATTTTTCTTCAATTCTTCATTAAATTTAATCTTTATATTTTATTCTTAAAATCTTAACTTCATAATTTTTCTTCTAAGTAATTATTTTAAATTAATATTTAATGATTAAATGATATTATCAATATTTTTATTTCTTCAAAAATCACTTTTTTTGTTAAAATTACATTATATTAATATTTATAAACTTATTGATTTCAAATTCTTCCAGGCTTCATTTTTAATATTTAGTCACTATCTTACAACTTTTATATTTTAAATATTTTATTAGCCGTGTCGACGCATCGCTGCACCGACACCATGTAAGGATGGGTCGCCATGTAAGGATGGCAACGTTTTAATTAGACGACTGTTCGATTATGACTCCTTTATTAAACTCCTTCAATGATATATTGATTCAATACTTATATACTAACATACTACTACACTACATAGGCCAACTGACAGTGTTCGCCAGCAATTTTTTAACGCCTGTAAGAACAGAAACACGGAGTTTTGGATGCTCGATTCAATTTGACGTCCAACGCTCAATGTCGAAAATCCGACAGCGCGCGATAAAAAAACGCAGCGCTTTAAAAACGCTTTCGTATGAATACATACATGGGTATCCATTTTTGTCATTTAAACGTTTTTTTAACGCGCGATGAAAAAGCGCTCGCGCGAACGTAGGCTTAAGGTTTTATAACTGGTTGAACTGATTAAGTACAACGAGACTTAACTTTGGCATGTAAGCCACGCATACTTCTTCCTTTTATGTTTAAAAAATACATCCTCGGAACTTCTAATTATTTTCAACCTGAGTTTTCGACCTATTTTGATCACATCCTGCAACATGCACAGAGAATTTGTCCTGCAAATTCGAGATATAAAAATGTTATAGGTGTGTAGGTGTGAATATTATATAATATAATTAATCTATGACTGATACAGATACATCATGTCAATATCTGACAATGTTCCGTATTATAAATAACTTGTTGTATTAATTTGGTATTAAAATCTTATGTATATTCAATTATTCTTTACATAGAATAATGTAGATAACAAGATTTCGTATACCATCAAAACTTAATAGCAACTTACCAAAAGGGATATGCAAGGATTAATGAACATATGAAAATTTCAAAACAGTCTTAGAACTTATTCGTATAATGTGCAAAACAAATCCAAACTACACTCTTACTAAGTTAATTATACCTACCAGTAGAAATACTATGAACGTAAAAAATAATAGTAATATAATGTGCATATTGAGTTGTACAATGGTACTATTTCTAACTACACTATTATTTAACGGCCTGTGGTACCTCCGGATGGGAACATTGGCTCATTGGAGTTATATTATTGGAACCGAAATTTCCCCAGAAGGGCGTGGTCTAACAATTGTAATTTGTGCTACTATTTTCGCGACATTTATTGCAACTGCGTACATACCAGATTCATTACTACCAAAAATAAAACTTTTCACGACGGCAATGAGTGTGCCGCCTCAAATACACATGCTCATAATTTTAAACCGATGGGTGGCAAACAGGATACCGAGCGAAAATTTTAAAAAAGTGGTCGTTTTGTACTCTTTTTTTAATATAATTTCTACTATCTGGACAATTGGATCGCTAGCAAATATAGCTTTTGGAGACAGATTTACTTCTAGAGGCGGTGGTAATGATAGATCATAATTTTTGAATCAAAGGTTTTATCATTATTTTTATCTGGTTGTAAATATGTATCTCACTCCGAAAAAGTATATATAAGCCACCAGTACATCAGCTAAAAGCATACAGTATAAAGTAAAAATAATATGATCGAAAAAATGTCTTTCTACGAAGAAGATGCTTGCTTTACCTACAGTTATTGGGTTTCAAAGATCCCAATACCAATAATCGTTGTGCAAGCAAAACAGTGCAAGTAAATGCCTAACTATACTCAAATAGAGCAGTAAAAGTCCAACATAAGAATAAAAAAAAAACATGCGCCTAATAATTGCCAAAGCAATCTATTTTATTTTTGAGTGTTCATAAACTTTATCTGGATTGTACTATATTGCATTATTACTGCTATAAATACTGATTAAATATCAATCCATAAAAAGTATTTACCTGCTCTAATAAATATAAATATGAGAATATTACTTGTTTGCTTAAACTAATATGCGCGCCAAAATAACGAGATATCATAATACTACATCATGGACCTCAGAACAACTGCATGTGTACCTGTTTATTTTTTTAATTACAAACTATTGTAAAGGGGGCAAATAAAAGCATATATCATTCCCGTTCTTCGCAAATTTCCTAAAATTTTAAGCAGACCTACTTCACATATTTTATCAATATTATTTTTGGTGATATACTGTCGTTGTCACTGTCTACTACGTAAATTATTTACATAATGATAAGGCTAGCTAAGCTCATGTGATGTGAAGTGCGAGTCAATTAGAGTGCATCCCGTGAGATCGATAAATGATTTTACTTTTAGTAAATCTTAAATGAATACATAGTACCTAATACATTTTATCTCTCACTGTATACCGACAAGGTTAATTTATATAACCCTTTTATAAATAATACAAATTACAATACATAATTGTCAGATTATTCCGGCGTTGTGGAGTGTATTGTAAAGCAAAGGAAGTCAACGCAACTCCACGGTCGAAACAAGTTGTGTGTATTGTTTACTGATTAATTAAATTACGCGTGTAGTGTTGACGTGCATCTAGCATTAAAAATTATCTAATTAAAAAATATATTTTTGACATTGACAGGTAACTATGTTTATGTTTTTTTTTACATATTATTGATTATTTTTTCAATTTCATATCTCTCAATTAATTCATGTTAGCTTAATTATGTTTTTTCATAGAATATTGTGTAAGAACTTGATGTCAACCGTAGAAAAGTTTTAGACGGAAATTTAAATATCTAATGTATTTTATTTGCTCCATAAACTTTGTTTTGTGATAAGGTATTGACAATGTTTATATTTTTACCAAATTTTAAGAAAAGACAACGTATTATATGTGGAAAGTCTTCTTTATTATCATTCTTTCTATTAGAATAAGTTTTCATTTTACTCGTTATTTTTACCAGAACCAAGTTACTTTTTACGTAGAGGTCAATAGATATCTAGCCATGACCATGATTTCTGTCGTGCGATACAGTTTATTTCTTTCCATTGAATTTTAGAAGACAACAAATGCATTTTATTCATAAATGTATTGCAATACTACCAAAATATATATTATTTTACAAAATAAGTAGGTACATTCTTCATTTAAATTTAATAATAGTTTTATATTGTTTTGCTGTATGTAAATAATTAAAAATACTAAGTTGACCCTTATAGAAAAAATATATATTCTTTGAGTTATATACTATTGAAAAAAGATGCAAGATAATAATAACTTTTGTATTTTACCCATACTTATAAAATTACAATAGTTATTTATTTGTATTTTATTTTATTACTAGCAATTTGTGATATTTTAACTTAACTTCAGATAAGAAACATATTTAACCTTAGTAATGCAGTTGCAGTGACTAGTTTTTACCCTGCTAAATATAGAAAGACTGATCAGGTAGGTATTGTTCAAAATTTTACAGGATTTTGATTTACAATGCTCTCTAAATTTTTGGGAGCTTGTCAGTGAATTTAGACTTATTTCACAGTATTTCATATTAAAATGCTGCAACATTTTTCACAGGGTTGATCAGAGCTTCTATCTAGCACTTCGAATTTCAAAAATTTAATGTATTTTTCAATTAATAAAATTTATTATAGAATGGGAAATACAAGCAAGAAACTGGCAGCAAAATGTACATTACTGACAAAAGATGAGCAGAAACATGTGGCACAGACATTCAGAGCAGCAAGCAAGAATTCCGACAAGATACGAGAGGATGATCTCATCGTGAGTGGCAAAGTAGATGCAGTGTTGCTAGAAGTGTGTGTTCATTTTCTTTCTTTTTTCAATTTAAGTCCTCTTTGGTTGGTGACAGTGTTTTGTTTTTGGTAACTCCATTTGAATTCCATTTTTAAAATAGAACTCTTTTTAATTATTGGTTTGTTAAGATTGGAAGAAATGGCAACATACAAAATGACATAGTAATTTTTTAATTAAAACGCAAGTTTGTTTACCACAACTAAGGAATATGTTTTAAAAAAAAATTGTTTTGTTTCTTGTGTGAACTTATTGGAAGACATAAGAAAAATCTCTTTTTCCATATATTTTTAAAATACCCATAAATTATACTAATAATTTTCCAATGATTTTTTTCGTTACTTATAATTGTCACCAATCAAAGTTATTTACATACAAGTGAGTAACTATTAGTACTTCATACAAAATCATAAATTTGTAATTCATTAGTTAAAAATCTCTATAGACATTTGACATTTAACAATGCAAACACAGATTATTTTCTGTTTTATTTTTGTAGTTACTTTTCATTTGTTTTCCTTGCACAATATATTTTTTAATAAGCTTAATTTTTAAGCTTTATATTTATTACTGAAGTCAATTCATAGAGGCTAGACTCCATCAAAAGTGATGATGAGAGCAGATATGTGTCAAATTTTAAATAAGCTTAATTTTTTAACTTTATTTCTGACTAGCTTCCCGCACCGTCTTTCTTTTGATCTAAAAACCTTTCTTGTGAATCATTCTATCTAATAAAAAAAATCGCATCAAAATCTGTTGCGTAGTTTTAAAGGGCTCAGTATACATAGAGACAGACAGTGGAAAGCGACTTTGTTTATGCTATGTAGTGAAGTCAAAAACACAGAGGCTAGATTCTACCAAAGCTAATAAGTGTCAATCTAATTTTAGATTAAAAAGATTTCACGCAAATTGTAAAAGTCAAATAAACCCTTATTTGACTTTTACAAAGTGCTTTAAATGGGCCACTTTTCTCCTAGGGCTTGAGCTAGCATACTGTAACGATATTTGAATTTTCATTCCACTGAGAAGCCCACCATATAGTTGAGTGTGGTTGTCGTGTCTCACGACTCTTGGCTCTGTCTACCCCGTAAGAAATAAAGACGTATTTATAATTTCGTGATTAATCAGCCATGTTTTAATACAATACAATAATATAGTCAATTTTTTTATTTTCGAAGATAAGTCGACACATAGCTATATATAGTGGAGTCTAGCCCTTAGATATTGCACCAATGTGTTCATACATTTAAACAAAACCTTAAAACCTGTGTATAGTAAAAGTAACCTACAGCACTGGATTTAAGATTCGTTTTTGAATGTATAATTTTTTTTTATTGTAACTAAAATCACGTGTATGTGAATAATATCCATAGCATAGTTTTATTTATTTTTTTATTTCATTTGTCACTTGTGTAGTAATTAATTTTCTCCCACTTTTTGTGCCAAAGCTATGTTTGTTGGTGGTGGTTTATCTCTAAATTTTTTTTTTATTGGTTTATTTAAAATCAATTATCTAGTAAGAGACAAATACTTGAGATTCTTGGTTATAATGTTTTATTTTTTAGAAGTTGTGTTTTATGAATGTCACCAATTTATTTTAGTCTAATATTAGTAGTATAGTCGTAGCCAGTGATTGTAGTCTTTTAGGGTTCTAATTGTCGCGTCTAATTATTGTTCTGCCATTTACATTATGGTACGGATCCCTTTTCACGTGAGTTTAAATCGCGTTTGACGTTATTTTTATAATATTTTGCTCGCGTTTTATACCGAATTCCAATGTTTGAGCATCGTTAAGCCCACACTCGCCTTTTTTCGCCATTCGACTTTGTGTTTTGCGACTTTTGTGAGCGTGTAGTAATCAAATTAGCAAATTTGAAATTCGTGGGAACTCAAAAATTCATATAAGCAATAAGTAATAATATTACTTCTACAATTTGGTTTTTCAATATAATAAGTCAGTTTAATTTCGACAAAGGAACTTTGGTCGAACAACAGTTGTCCAAATTGCTTCCTCTTATGACTCGCACCGCCGCCTCTAGAGCGGATCATTAAAACGCAGTAATGATTTACAACTCACTAAATCGACGTGTAGGTGTAAGCTTACGGCGGAAATAGTTCTCTTCAATGTTTGGCTATTGGGTTCGTTTATATTGCGTCCTTACCCTTACGGGGTAGACAGAGCCAAGAGTCGCGAGACTCGAAGGCAACCTTTAGCAAAATGGTGGGCGCATTGGTGGAATGGAGATTCAGAAATAGTGACAGGTTGCTAGCCCATAGCCTATAATAATACCTGTTTCAAGCACTTTCCCTTCATTTTTTTCTCTTCTTTTTTTTTTTTAATTATATGTACCCATGTGTTCTATAAATAAAATATTATTTGTGGTATGGAGCCACTACTTTGTAGTGGTATGGAGCCACTACTGTGTAGTGGTATGGAGCCACTACTTGTAGTGGTGCGGAGCCTGCTGCTTGCTTTGATGCCTACAGCATGAATGGGCCATCTCGTCCGGGGAAGTACCACACTCCCACAGAAGACCGACGCCTGAATGGCGGCTATTAGCCACCATGCTCCGTCCGGTGAGTGGGAGAGACGGAGGCCGGCAACGCTTCTGTAACCCTGCGGGCAGTTGTCTATAGGCGGTAGTGATCACTTAACATCTCGTGACCCGCCTGCTCGTTTGCCTTCCTCTGACCGCAAAAAATCTAAATCTAAAATCTCCTAGTGTAGGTAGCGGACCCCGGGCTCTGAAGCGTCTCTGCTGCAGATGCCACAAGGATAACGCTCGGATAAGTAAAGGTCGAATAAAGGAGTATTAATGAAATCTGACCCTCCCGATCAAAAATACCCAGTCGCGTCGGTTTCACCAATAAACAACGGGTCATTGGGGCCGGGTCGTGACGTCAGCCACTGTTATGAAAAGTTGTCAGCCAGTGATTGGTCTAAAAATAATTGTATGTTTGATGTTGCATTAGATCGGCTGAGGGTAATTGGATTTAGTGGGAACGAGATATTTTGTGCATGTAGGTCTTGTAAGCATATTACTTGTAATAATAATTATTAATACTTGTTTTTGCTTAATTATTAATACGCCATGCTCCGTCCGATGAGAGAAAGTCGGAGGCACAACTTCCTTATTAAAGGCCGGCAACGCTTCTGTGGCCCCGCGGGTGGTGCAGTTGTCTATGACACATATATCACGTGACCCGCCTGCTCGTTTGCCTCCCTCTTACATAAAAAATAACTGTTTTCCACAAATAAACATATTTTACCAGCTTTTGCCCGCGGCTGCACTTACTTCAGTTTCATGGGGTGGGGGGATAGAAAGAAACAAAGACTAGCCTATGTCATTCTTCAGCCCTTGTGATAATGTGTAAGTGTATTTGTTTGTTTGTCCGTCTTTCAAATCAAAAGGGAACAACGGATTAGTGTGGTTTTTTGTGAATATAGTTGAAAAGCAGGACAGTGACACTGACTATTTTTTATCCCTTTCTATTGTCCACCCCCCTAAAATTGACGCGAACGAAGCCGCGGGCAAAAGCTGGTAAGAAATGTTTATTGGTGAAAGACAGGTACAATAAAAAGATGACAAAAAAATATTATCTATCTCTCTCTCTCCAGCTTTTTTGCCATCTCCACATAAAAAACACGCTAATCCGTTGCTCCGTTTTGATGTGAAGGACAGACAGACAAACACACTTATACATTTATAATA
>JADGIL010052385.1:0-10649 GCA_020352625.1 Cactoblastis cactorum
TAGGTATCATCTTTTTATCAAAGTATCCGAAACGTCGGAGCTCAATAAATAGTTACACATAGAGAACCTAAAACAGTATAAAATTTCTTTGTGTGTAGTGATTAAACCGCGATAAAATCCGTTAAATCTGTTTCATTTCAATGTCTAATATTCGCGTAAACTTAAGAAATAATTATCAAAAAATTAAAATAAATGAGAAAATATTCGCGAGTTATGAAGCATAACATAATATAAAAAAAATGTATATAATAATGCGTTTATATATATTTATATATAAATATAGCTACGCTTTTTATTGGTCTAACATAAATTGCCATTGATTAGACATGTGTGGAAAAAACAGAATGTCTGTGGAAGCTCGTTATTTTTATCTTTACCCTTTAATTAAAATAACAAAGCACACCTTGCTTAGCTTTTAATGTTATCTCAGCAATCTATTGTTATAGTCTGAACAACAGATTTTACTTAAAATTAATTCCACACTTGTTGCAGCAAGCGCTTGCTTAACAGCCTACCAATTATGGCTAGCTACTCATTTCAACCATGAAAATTACGTTTTATTATCAGACTTTATCTATCTCCGGAGTCAATATCACCCGATGGGGCATAAACTTAATTAGACCATGCATAGACCAGGATAAAGTGGTCTATCGCGTTGTGTGATGTTAATGGAAGTTAGAAGAGGTCCGTGTATTGTGAGAGGTCAGTGTTAATTGGTCATGTTGCATGTCAAACTATGGGCGTAGCATGAATGATCGCGCGTGTACTATCAAGCGAAGAACTAATATTAAATGTGTGGAAGAATAACTTAAAGGATTTCACATAGTGCGCGTTAATTTTCAACGAATTAACAATTATCCTAAACAGTCTAGTTTAGTAAAAATAAAATTTCATAATTATTAGTATGGAGTTAATGAAGAAATTTCGACATTGAAAATAATTCATTTAAGTGAAACTAATCCCATGGGATATCCACTCAGAAATGCAATAAAGAATGATAGTTGTAAGAACAAAATAAGTTAAATTTACTTTAGTCAATAATTAAAATATTAATTAATATTATAATAATTCTGACAGATAATGATTTACCTGTCATTGATAAATTGTACCAACCGATTCACAGGCTGAATCTATATGATTAACGTACGCAACTATTTCATTTAATCGCATATTAAAAACGAGAGATCAATAAATATTTTGTAGAAGTTTCAACTATGCATCTTCGTTATTTTACGATGAAGGTATCCGTTGCACAACTAAGTAATAGTAATTACAACAGATGGCTATTGTTCAAAGTGACCGATCGGCCTCACGTCGCCCGACCTTCAACGGCGCAGGCGCACGATTTTTGACCATTCTGAATGTTTTTTATAGAGCTGATGATACCACTATAAAGATTACTTTTTAATTTATGACAGAATATAATCAGTAGACTTAGGTACGTCCTCATTATGACTATTTTACCGACAAAAGTTCAAGGACACTGCTAAATCTTTATTCTTCTTTACAAAATATTTTTTATGAATGAAAATGCATATATATATATATATATATATTATTTACTTTTGTATGTCTTTATTCTGGGAAATAAAATTTCCAAACAGGATCATAACAATGATCCAAATCTACAAACAAATTTAATAAATAAAACGTGATTTAAGAATATAAAAACTCAAGTAAGGCAGTATCAGACTCGTAATAAATCGACGTCAAACTTGACAGAGTTTCAAAGGGGTTTTAACATCTCAATTCACATAATTACGCAGTATCTTTTGTCGAACTTGATATTGACACTCATTAGTCTACTTATTTCGGTTTAAGATAGGTATCTATTAAATATAGCCTCCTACATTGAAACGAAGTGCGTTTTGCCAACGTCACGGAAGCCAGATGTGGTCAGATAGGCCGTTTAAGTTTCGTCACGAGATTTAATTTATTGGTTTCTCATTTCCTTATCTGCAGAAGACTGAGAGGTACTGAGAGGTATGTGATTCATGCCGGCTCGCAACGGCTTGGAACAAACAGCATTTTATTACGGGAAAAGAAAATTTACCCTGTAATCAAGAATTACAGTTCAAATAATATCCTGGTTCATATTTCTCCCGGTGTTGCAGGCATCCATAAGTCTTTGGTGACCACTTACCATCAGATGGGTCACAGGCTTGTTAGCCTAGTAAGTTAGCTGTTAGCTCGTAAAATACGGTTTAATGTGTCAATTTCCTACTAGGTAAGTACTTACGACATAAACATATCAGAGATTGTAATTTTACATTTTGTTATCTTTACTAATATTATAAATGCAAAAGACAGACAGACATACTGTTATTTTCACAACTTAACCGCTAGATCGATTTTGGTATGTATATAGTTACAAACCCGCGTTTAAACATATGCCTTTTTTTTTAAATCGACTTCCAATATAATAAAATGGGAGATAAAAGTTTGTATCTAAATCATGTCTCTTCCGCTTTCACGATCCCCGGGTTATTCTACGCTGACGAAGTGGCAGGTTCACAGCTAGTATATGTATATATTAAAAAGAAAAATCCACTTCCTTTTTTAACGGAAATTCCCCAATAATCATTGCGAACATACATACAAGAGGAAAATTTAAAATAAAAATAGTCAACTTTCAGTACACATCTTCCTCAATATTTCACGTCGGAATGACGTTGGTAAATCCAACTGTCCTTGAACAAAAGCAAGTTAAAATAACCCATTCATTAGTATATTGTATAAATAAACCAATTATTCACGCAGGAAAGTCCATGGTATACGTCACACGCGACCTTTCTAGGAAAACACGCATCCTTGTAAAAAATACAAGCTTTTTATACATTTTACAATGAAGGACATTTACATAAATCACCTATAAGGATAATTGTGAAGTATAAGTAAACAATGAATTAAATTATTTCAATAGATTTTTAATAAAAATAAATATAATTGAATTTATGTTTCTGTATATAAATGTTATATAAAAAGCAACTTTATTTCATGGTTACTTCTAATTTGGGTTAGAGCCGACCTTTGAATTACAAGGCATACGACTCGTGTTACTAAAATAACGTTGAAGACTTCATTTGTTTTGTTTAATGTATGTATTAACTGTAGGAAATGCCGGCTCAAATGGATGATTTGTTTTTCAGTTATATTTATGTCGAAGTTATTCACGAAACCGTCTAAGCAGAGTTATTATATGTATATTAATATACACTTAATTAAATCGTGAAACAAAGGTGCATTTTGTCGAACTAATTTCGTGCCAATTGCACTGAACATAACCAAAAATAATCACATACATATCGGTGTTGGTGCGTGCTGGTTAAGTTTTGAATCAGAGAAATAACATTAGGGTGCCTGCACCGTGCGCTACTTTTAGATTTCTTGGCAGTTTCTTCAGCTTCTTAGAAGTTGTTGTTTTTAAAAAGCTATAGATAACATTACTATTAAATTATTAGACAAACAATAAATTGGCAATTTCTTATTTTAACAATAATCAATCGAATAATATTTTCTTTACTCAACTAAATCAAATCATTTAGTGTAGTGTATCAAATAGAATTTTATTTTTTTTAATCGAAAAAAATGTCCAGATTCAACTAGGCACTCGACATACCTTGAGTGCGTTTGATTTCCGTTCTACCTGATGAGAAGCAATGATGAAGTATAAGGTGGAGCACGTAAACTCCAGTAATGTCTATTCACTCTTGTCTTGAGAAATTTGGGAACAACGACGCAGAAAGGGAATTTAATTCCTTCGCAGCTTGCAAAATAAACGAAGAGGCGAAACGGGCAGTACGGTGAGAACGTACACCTACCACAAATCGATGGAACCCTTGCCCACCCACGCCGCTTGTCTGATGGCGAAATGGTGCAGATGGAATTAATTCATGTAATTCTTGGGCACACTCTCCAAAATGTAGCATGTAGAAGACACACAGACTCGTTACTAGTCGCCGATAATCAAGGCTTTGCAGTCGTCTCAAATACTGTCCAAATAAAACCGTCATATACTACCTTATAGGTAAAATTAGCACAAAATAATGGCAAAAGAATTGCAAATACAGCCAAACTCGCCACAATAATCTTCATGTGTTTAACCAGACTAAATTTTTACACGGAGCAATCTTGCTTAAGAGAAAAATGGCTGGTAGCCTCGCTCTACATATCTTAAATAATTTGGCGACCTTCGAACGACCAAAGTATACCTCTTTTAATTATTATCATAAAGGATTGGTTGACATCGGCTCGTCAAAACGAGGTCAGCTTAGAAAATAATTATTAGGTGCTATCCTAACATCGTCTATCCTTGATAGTTGAGTATATTCAATCACTGTTATGACTTAATGCTCTTAGTACTCACTAGTGACTGGCTTTACTGGCTTTACATCGAAATATATTTTTTACTAGTTTATGCCCTTAACTTTATCTGTGCGTATATAACTGTACTGTAAATTGGGATCTAATCTACGTCAGATTTTACGCCAGACTAATTTAAATTAAGGCGAATTAAACTTCATTGAGTATTATTATGGTTCTCGTATAAACATAAAAACGTAAAATAATAAAAAAAATAGTTTTGGATTCTCGTTCTATAAAGGACTCATACATTTTCTTCACTTTAATATCTTCAATGCACAGATGTAAACAAGTTATAATTTTTGTATGTTTATATATTGAACGCAATCGCTTGTTATAATGTTATGAAATAAGTATGCGTGTCTGTTGAATTGTTAATATTTCTTTTCTAATATGTAACATTTATGATTCATTTTTGTAAGTTTATTATTATTTTATATTATTTAGTGTAGATTATGTTATTTTTGAGTAAATACAGATGAAATAATGTTAGGAGTATCATTTGTTAAGGGGTTTGCATTTCCTATTTATATGTATTTTTTATTATGTCAGAAAGGCAGGCGGACAAACGAGCAGGCAGGTCACGAGATGTTAAGTGATCACCTCAGCCCATAGACAACTGCAACACCCGCGGGGTTACAGAAGCGTTGCCGGCCTATAAAAGAAGTTGGGCCTCCGGCTCTCCCACTCACCGGACGGAGCATGGCGGATGATAGGTGCCATTCAGGCGTCGGTCTTCTGTGAGAGTGTAGTACTTCCCCGGATGAGCCGGCCCATTCATGCTGCAGGCTAACAAAGCAAGCAGCAGGCTCCACACCATTATAAGTAGTAGCTCTTTACCACAAAAAAAAGGATGGCAAACGAGCAGGCGGGTCACGTGATGTTAAGTGATCACGGCCACCCGCGAGAAGACAGAAGCGTTGTTTGAAACAATGTTCTCATTAAAAAGTATTTCTACAGATTGTAAAAATAAATTAAAAAGAGAAAGTTGCACCCAAGAAAATTTTACAAATAATATAATTAACAGACGTGTCTGGAGCAAGGTTTGGCTGACATTTAGCATTTTGACCGTTTTCTCTTGTTCCAATTTTAATGGGAGGCTATCGGTAAACGAGATTTTGTTTCATCGTCAAAATGGCCGGCCAATGCGGTATTACTAAATTGTAAATCAATTTTTTTTTGTAGCCAGTATTAATATATTTATATACAATATCACTTTGCTATACCTTACGGGGTAGACAGAGCCAAAAATTGTGAGAATTGAAAGCCACGCTTATATTATATATTACACTATACTATGTAGAATCTAAGAACGTTCAACATGTATGTAATTTAATGAAATTAGTCTAAGTTTCAAAATATATAGGTATTTTCCTTTATTTTAGACTATTACTATGGAGTTTTTTTTTATTAAAAGATCAGTTGATCACCAGCAAACACTTAGACTAAATTTTGTAAAGAATATTTTCCTTGACATCTTAACCTTTAATAGTCCGCTAATTTCCACGACTTATACTGAGAAACAACCGCAAGTTTCACTTCCTACTGCTTTTAATTTTTTTTATCTCTACATAAATATCTTCATATCTTTTTAGTTCTTAGAACGCCTGTCCTTGCGTTCCTTGAATTTTTTTTCTACGTGATGCTTAGTTTGACAAGAGGAATGTTTTGGGTCGTGGGTTGCCGCGACAAGCTCGGAGATTTCAAACCGGACGGCCACTCTATTTTGACCTGCCTCCGCCTAACTAGCTTCAAGTCCCACAGGTCTACCTGCCCTGGTTAAAACATAATCCTACCCGCTGTCGTTTCAATGCTATCTCGTACACGAAGATCCAATTTTTTCATTGTGTACCTTAATGATAATTAATGGCCGTTGTTAATATGTGGGTTTGTCAATCATAACACATTAATGTCAATTTGCGATCTAATTATTATTTGGTCCTTCTTGTGTTAATTGTTTTTGATAAAATTGCCTGTTTAAAGTATGTACAAGAAAAATCTCTTTCAATCTTAAGACAGTCTGTGTTGCTATCGTAGTAGAAATCTTTACACAATTTGAATGTATGCCTAGGTAGATACACTCACTCAAATTGCTATAATCAAACCTAAAATCTTAATATAAAAGCCTCTAAAATACATTTACGTAGGTCAATTAAGAGACGGGCGTATAAAACTTTATTTTTATAAATAAAGTTAAAATGTACTAAAAACTCAATTGAATGCATTTATTTTCACTGCAAATATATTTATTCTACTAATGGTATCAGATTAGTGTCATAAAGTAGTATAATCCTGAAAGACTTGACCAGTAAAGCAGATAAAACGCAGGATTAAAATATAGGAAACTCGTAAACTATTTTACAATTATAACTGATCCAAATTACCGTTATAAAATATTAATTCAATACAATAACGCTAGAAATACAAATGTATGTACAGTCACTTACACATTAGCCTAAAAAATCATTGCAAAACCCGCTCTATCACCAAACCATAGGGTTCTGTACAAGAAAACGCGATTTGTTTACACTTGAAATAAATAATACTTACAGTATAGTCGATGACAGTCATAGGCGATATTTTGCCATTTTTTTCTTTTCATACAAATATAATATCACGTCTTTATCCCTTACAGGGTAGACAAAGTCAGAAGTCGAGAGATTCGAAGGCCACGCTTAGCAAATGGGTGAAATGGAGATTCAGAAATAGTGACAGATTGCCCAAAGGGAAAAGGTTTTAAACAGAGGGTTCTTCTTATGAGCGATGAAACAGTATTTATTACACATTACATACCAAATATGAAAACCAAATAACTTAGAACTAGAAATTATCTACTATACTAGATCCCAGCAAGTAATATTTGAGTCGTGACTAATTTTAAATATATAAAGTATGCAAATAATTATGATTGATGTTCCGCTCTTGCTGAAATATAGTAGGCGTATCTTACGACTTGTCCACCTGTACATTTGATATGATTTATTAATGATCATAATTAAAGATTTACGCTGCTCGTAGGCTGATAATTTAATTTTCTACTCACGATTTTGTTGAAATTTAAGCGTTAAATAAAGTAGCAATAAGAGCTTCAAAAAATTACACGCAATATTTTTTTGTCAAGTAATTTTTCTTTTTATCATGTTTTGTAACATCTAGGCATATGTTTAAACTATTAAGTTTTATCTCATTTTTAAGATATAATTTTTTCTTTACCATGTATCTACAAAAATGTACCTTGTGGCAACGTGAAATAAATTTAAAAAAAAACTATTTTGCAAATATATTTTGCAAAACTTCAATAATGACATTTCTTAAGTTCCAATCTTAAGTAAAGCTTTTTTTTATTATTATACTTAAGATAAATATTAAATAGCTGTACTAATTATGAAATATTCAAATCTTACATTTTTAAGTGTATAATTCTTTTTTTTTCACTATATGCCAATGTAATAAAGTTCACAATTAAATTGAATTTGTACTTTTTTTATATAATTATTTATTTGTTACTATAGTTATTGAACCGTTAAAGTTAAAATTATCAAGTCGAATAAAAATATGTACGTAGGCTTCAGAACACAATAATTTTAACGATGGGTTTTTCTACACTTCCTACAGTCATATTTTATAAACAAAAATTATTATTATCAATAGGAAAAAGTACAAGTAGGATGTTCTACCGGATTTATGTGGCATTCTAGGAAATCCTTTAATTATAACGAAAGCTGTAATTATTCATATGAAATACATATCTGCTTGACGATATCTTAAAATAACGAAAATAAAGAACTGACACTTCTTACAGTACTCACAACCCACAGATATTAGCTAATAAAAATAAAATGTAATTAATATAAATAATGCACGTCTAAATATACGTTCTTTTTTATAACATTATTATTATCTTGTATCGTTCTAGTATAGCTTCCTTATACCTTACCTTACCCTCATTAAAATTTACATCTTTTAATATCTCTATATGATTTGCAAAATATATACATTTGAGTTTGATATTGATAGCTCTGTCCTGATTTTCAACATGTTATTAAATATATTATTATCAGTATTTTTGCTATATTTTAGTAACTAGTTACTAAGTAGTTAAATGCGAATGCAGATTTTAAAGATAATTTCTGTTCATAAGTAACCCGATCACTTCTAAATTTAAATATTACCTTATACCCAAACATTTTGCGACAGTTTTTCTATAAAATGTACCATACACACAAGTTCACACAACACACCTAATACTTATAAGACAGTGTAAGCTCGTTTCACTAGCTTAGAAGTTATTATTCTCCACTCTTATTATTTTTCATCGAAATGACCTTTACACTCGGCCGCCCGTCAGTGTAAATGTTTGTAATGATACGAAAAATATTTTAATTAAGTTACTGACTTACAGACCTCCGCCCGCTTTGTATTGTGTAAATTTATTGCGACTTTTTGTTTCTTATTGCGAAATTTGTGAGCATTTTGGCTGTTCTTGGGTGGTAGATTGTTTGGAAGTTAACATTTTATATTGTAGAAAGGTTTATTATGTAGAAAATTATATAACTTTAAAATCAGCTTCTTATTTTTTAGAGTCCTGGGACGGGAACCTATTACTGAGACTTCGCTGTCCGTCTGTCTGTCTGCCAATCTATCTGTCTATCTTAGACAGGTCATATGTATCTCAAGAACCGTGATTTCAATAAAATACTTAAATATTTAAAAACTGTACCTCCTAGTACTTGTAAGTAGTTTCTGAGATTTTGAAACAAGTGGGTCAGTGAACTTTGCTTTTATATACTTATAAGTACTTAAAGATAAATACTAAAATGTTCGTATAAATAAATAGCTAGATTACACCAAATTTGATTCATATGTAAATTCAAATTTTACGACAACAATCAAAGTAATAAATAGTTCCTCCTCCAAACCCTCATAATTCCTTGTAGCAATAGAATTTAGGTTACTTGAATGAGCTCTTCAAACGTATTCAAGATAAACTGCTAAACAGGCCGAGGTAGATGTGGTGCAAGCCTGATTTACGAGGTAGACAATATGGCGACAGCGGCTGTGGGCGGGAAAACTGACAGCTAGGATTTCAGAGAGGCGCATGTGCATTGAGCATTTATGACCCGTTACGGATATACATATATAGGGTTGACAACAACGTTAACTACGTGTCCTTTAATGTGCATACATATGTCAAAGACAAAAGATATATGACGAACAAAATTATGACGTAATTATCGAATATATGTAACTACACTAATAAATATTTAAAAAAGACTAAATGAAAAATTAAATTCTATTGTGTTGCTCACTATACAAATATTAACATTCTTTAAAAATTAAAATCTGCATCCATATGTAGGCATACAATGTATATAAATAGCCAGTGAACTTTTTGATCAAAGAGTAATTATTTAATAATTAAATAATATTAAACAATATTGCAAGGGGAAACCGCATCGCCGTTCCGGAACACATCCGGTGTTAGCAGTACTGATTTTCACAATATTTTAGTTAAATAATAATATATCTGCGTTGGGGATTAAAATACAAAATATTTAGCAGAAACCAAAATAAAATAAAAATTTAAAATATTTTGAATGTAAAAGGCAGGTAGGGAAACAGCGCCAAATTTATGAACTTCCAAGGAATTTGCTGATAACTTAATAATAGTGGAATGCCGTTCTCCACTTATAGTAAAGGAAGTACAATTAAAGTATGATGGATGTCCAGTAACGAGAGCAACGATAGCCACTGGTCAAGAACCGCATCCAATACTACAGAACAGAGCGATTGATCTTTGACACCGATCTGTATGGGAGTTATTAGATGATCTTACCGTGGATTGAATCGCTTGATACTTATGACAGTAATCGTTTTTAAGTTGAAAGTTGGAAGGTAACTCAGGGATTTTTTTAACAACCGCCCAGAGGTTTCTCCTGCTCTGTTCCTATTTCCGTGGGAATTAGGGGAACAAATGAGCTTGTATCTTCGATATTTCGACTCGCTTCAATTAAACAAATAAAATATTCCGCTTTATAATGATTTTAAAGTGACTTGTCCCAGCTTTGAATGGGTTGAAAGTCACTTTCTAAGCGTATAGATCTTTAAAACTACGCAATGTATTTTGATACATTTTTTTTAGTTAAAAAATCAGGTGATCCTCAAGGAATGTTTTTAAATCCATGCGATGTCATGGCTGGTTGCTAGTGTTGTAATAATTTATGAAAAACTTACTTGGAAATGTAAGAAATATTGTTTAATTTCAATAGGGAATATGCGTGTATTTT
>JADGIL010052430.1:0-11113 GCA_020352625.1 Cactoblastis cactorum
AACCTATGACAGACAAAAATTCTGAAAGCAATCGTTTTAGCGTCTATAGGCCCTATAAAGAGCCCCTATATATGTTTTTATTAAATATCTCTCATGTACTGACATAGCTCAGTTACAATTTTATTATATGTATAGATTATGGAAGTATCAAGTGAGCTAGGACAGGAGAGTATCAAATATAATAGGGTCCTGTTTTATCCTTTGGCTACGGATCCCTAAAAATAATCTGCTAATGGCTTACAATCACTATTTCTGAATACTCTTCAATAAGTCCACCATTCAAATCGATCCTTCGAGTCTTGACTGGCTCTGTCTACCCCATAAGGGATAAAGACGTGAACTATCTGTTTATCTCCACTCAGAAAGCGGGCCCACACGAATGCGAGATATGCAAGATACGTTTCAAGACTCCTCGCCTCATGAGAACCCATTTAACGTCTCACGCACAGAAGTTCAGCTGTAACAGTTGTGCGTACGTCACTACGAGACGGTAAGAACACATGAATATATAGTGCTAGCATTATCCCGTGGCTACTCTCGTTTTCTCTAATTGTCAAGCCCGTGGGAAGACAGAAGACCGACGCCAGAATGGCGGTTATCAGCCGTCATGCTCCGTCCGGTGAGTGGGCGAGCCGGTGGCCCAACTTCTCCAACAAGGTTTTTTACAGGCCGGCAACGCTTCTGTAGCCTCGCGGGTGTTGCAGTTGTCTATGGGCGGCGGTGATCACTTAACATCTTGTGACTCGCCTGCTCGTTTGCCTTCCTCTGACATAAAAAAAGAAAATTTTTGTATATTCCCGTCCTAAAAGGAACGCCAGACAACATTTAACGCCCCTAGAACTTGTAGATTCTGAGATTTCGTGTTGTGTGGCTTAATTTTTTTTTTGCTTATAAATTAATATTACAAGTGACCAGATCATACCACAGAGGAGAGGGGGAACTCCTCTAACACAGATTTTTCTAACTTAACAGCGGACCTAGCATAAGAAACCCTTGTAAATTTATGATTAGAGGCCGCCCACGACTTCGTCCGCGTGGAAACCCTATGAAATTCAATTAGGAATCAATCCCGCGGGAACTCCGGGATAAAAAGTAGCCTATATGTTATTCTGGGTCTTCAGCTACCCACATACCAAATTTCATGGTAATCGGTTCAGTAGCTTTTGCATGAAAGAGTAACAAACATCCTGACATACTCACAAACTTTCGCATTTATAATATTAGTAGGATTTTTTTATATTTTTGTTGATATATCTGCTGCTAAGGAGGTCCCGTGTTCGAACCCCGGTCAAATAATGAAGTCACAATTCTGTCACACGTCATACAAATCCCATGGATGCCTTTATATTTGACATTTAATAAAAGTATCTAAATTGACTAGTGGCCATCTCTATGCTAAAATTCCCAACAGGTGTGCAGCGAAAAGCCACGAGAATTATCACAATGGCACTGTCTACTGCTGCCCGCACTGTGCTGAGCAATTCGAGTAAGTTGAAGATTTCTAATTGTGAAAGAATTTTCATTATTGGTTCAGTATTTCCGTGGATTAGTACAAACAAACAAAGTTACAAAGACGCACGCTCTCACATACATACATACGCGATCACGCCTTTTTCCCACTCACTTTGGTGTATTTTGTTACAGAAAAATATCCACGTACATGAGCCACGTACGGATACAACATCCGTCAGAGTTCGTATGTGAGCTGTGCGGATACTCGTTTGTCAGCCAAAAAGGCGTTGAGCTGCACAAGAAGCTGAAACACCGCCTGCAAGACCACACGGTATGTCAACGTCAGCGCGGGAAAATAAACCGCGCTGCTGTCGCTACGAGAAAATAACCGCGGCGCTGTCGCTACGGGAAAATTACTACAATTTAAAAGGAGTATGTAAAAAAACAATGATTATCAACCGTTACGTTATTATTTTTCAGTATTTTTATAAACTTATGAAGGCCTTTAATTAAAACGACGTGTTTGATCATTTTGTTAACATGTTGATAAAAAAATCATGATAGCCATTGTAACGTGTAAAACTTACTTTAAAGCTAACTAAATCTGTGTGATGTGCCCTGTATATTTGTTAACGAGCCAACCCGTGCCCACTTCATGGCGCATTAAAATATAGCCTATAGCACTCTTGAATAGTGTAGCTTTCTGACTGTGAAAGAATTTTCGTGATCGGTTCAGTATTTTCGAAGATTAGCCCTTACAAAGTAAAGTGGATGGAAACGTTGGAAAGGGTAGGCCCAGCAGAACTTATCTTGACCAAATAAAAGACATTCTTAGAAAAGAGCAGGTCAGAAGAACCTTTAACCGACGAGCGTGTATGAAAAGATTGATGAATGTGGAGGAAGCGAAGAAAGTATGTCAGGACCGCAGTAAGTGGAAGAATGTAGTCTTAGCCTATTCCTATGGGAAAAAGGCGTGATCATAAGTATGTATGTATGATAAAATTAAAAAAATATATGAAGAGATTTAATAGGACAAAAGAAACTAACTTTACTTTTTTCTTTTGTCTGTCTGTAACACATCGCAAAAACGTCTGTATGTTTGATAGCGCATTCGCAGTTGTATGATAGAAGTTTAATCTTGATAATGTTCTTAGAACACGAGATACCAACATTAGGTTGTAAGTTACACGCGGACGAAGTTTAGAGTAGAGAATACAGAGGAAAAGTTTGTGAGTTTGTATGTAGGAAGCATAGGAAGTATTCTTCGAAACTTCTGGCATTAGGAAGTTATTTCTGTCAGAAGCGACAAAGTCTCCATTTTATCCCGTTATTATGTACGGCTATTTTTCAGATCAAAATATGTATAACACAGATCATTAAAACATATGTATACATTTATAGAAGAGGTAGTTTTAAATTTATTTTTGTTTTAACTATAACAAGTATTTTTACTCCTAGTAACATTATTCTATTGTTTTAATAAATTAACTTTTTAATGGTAGATACAAATAAATATATTTTATTAACTTCATAATTGCAATACAATTTACTTATCCAAGTTTCTCATTTCCAGGTGTCGGCGATATATTTAGCAGAGATCGCCGACAAAGAGATAAGGGGTTCCCTTTCCGTACAAAGTCGCTTCATGTTGAACTTTGGAAGTTTCCTCACCCTGGTCATCGGTCCATTTGTCTCCTACTATAACCTTAACTACATGATACTAACTTTACCTATATGTTATTTCATCACGTGCTCGCTCGTGCCAGAATCGCCTTACTTTTATTTGAAAGAGGGGAGAGTGGACGATGCAAGGAAAGCTTTGATCAGATTAAGAGGACATCAAAGTGAAAAAGTGAGTAAATTTTTTAAGTTTACTACGATACTGTGATTGTTGCCCGTCTGTCTATCACCAGGATGTATCTCATGAACCGAGATGGCTATTTGATTTTCTTACAGGTTACGTACTTCTGATGCCGCTATAACAACATCTTAAACTAAAATAATGAAACAAACTTGTAAATCTAATACCAATGTTTTAAAATAATCTCTAATGGTAGTTGTTTTTGGAAATACCTAACTACAAATTAAAAATACGATGCGTAATAGAAATTTAAAAAAAAATAGACTGTGTACGAGTATAAATAATATACTTGAGATATGTATATCTCGAGGACAGATTGAATCAGTCAAGATTGAAACACTTAACTTTGATAAGATTTATTATTCATGAAATAAAAGATTGATCAAATAAAATGGACAAGATAAAAGAAAAATTCAACTCCATAGAAAAAACACAAACAAAAAATATTTTGTAATTTCTTTCTTCACTGTATTTTCATGAGTTTCCCGAATTAATTCCATTTGAATATTTAAAAATATTTTCTTAAACAATAGGTACTCTAAACAATTATTCATGAGGTAAGTACTTCTGTTTTTCCAAATTGCAGGCTTTGGAAGACGATTTGACTATAATGCGGTCTGATGTCACCAAAGACATGCGTCACTCCGGCTCAGTGAAGGGATTCTTTACCGGCAAACAGTATAGAAAGGCATTAACCATTGGTATTGGTAAGTGTATATTCAGTCTGAGAGTCCCCCACTAGTGGTTTAAATCTTACCCGATTTTTAAAATCTGTAGATTTTTCAGCTAATATTCTTAATTACATATGTATAACTGCAATAACAACAATTAAAAAGTGAGAATTAAGTCTAATATTATTTCCCTTTGTTATCTGAACAAAATACAATTTAAAATCCTTCCTTGTGAATTACCCTATCTATTAAAAAAACCGCATCAGAATCCGTTGCGGACAGACAGCAGAAAGCGACTTGTTTTATACTACGTTTTTTTTTATGGCAGAGAGAGGCAGGCAAAAGGCGGGTCACGTGATGTTAAATAATCACCGCCGCCCATAGACACCTGCAACACCCGAGGGGTCACAGGAGCGTTGGCGGCCTTTAAAAATGTAATGATAAAATGAAACTGTAACTGAACTATGCCTGCAGGCATAGTTCAGTTACAGTTTCATTTTATATATGATACATCATTATATATATGATGTTGCATTTCATAGAGCAAACAATAAGAGGCATTTGTATGACTAGTAGAAACCAAAACGATTTATTACAATTTTTATCTGTCTGTCTGTATGTTTGTATGCGCATCATATAAAAAATTACACACGGAATCATCAGATTTTCATAGTTGATTTGTAGAAAGTGTAACTTAAAATTTGGCATAGTTTTTATCTTGTGATACCCAAGATATTGACTATAATAATTTATGGGCGAACGTAGTTGTAGGAAGACGCCTAGATAAAAAAAAATATGGCCATCTGTGAAATTGGTACAAAACAATTTGTTGTAAGCCATTAAAAAAGTTGAAGGCATAAATAAATTTTTCATGAAATGGATTTGCTCGTTGCGCGTTGCTTTTTGTCTAACTTAAACTTTCAGTACATCTCGCTAGATGGCTCTACTGGAAATTTATGTATTATGTATTTTTCCGAATGTGTTTTTGTTTTTATTGGAACTTAGTTATTATTTTTCTGTTAGTTGTTTTACATATAATAAAGTTCAGCTTCCGATGGTACAGTTATTGGAGCGGAATGTTATTCTCTTTATTATGTTTTTTCAGGGCTAAAAATGGGCCAAGTCATGAGCGGAACCATCGTGATCCAACATTACTTGGGCCGTATTATACAAGACAGTCGGTACGAGGTCAACTTGGCAACTGTTTTTATTGTTTTTGGCGCTCTCAGGTTTCTTGTTGGTAAGTTAATTTTTGTTTGAGTATAAACAAAACGTAGCTTGGGAATTAATCGTAGATTATATTGTATAACGTAATGCCTGCAAATTAGTAAATTATTTTGTAAGACAAGAAAACTCTAAAATAAAATATTTTCAAGGTTGCGAGTGAACAGATCAAATTTTTGAATAAATATAAGCTTCTATGGTATAATAGGGACCAAAACGACCTGAGATTTTATTAAGGCGTTCGAAGAATCTCAGCAGTTGCCTCTCCAAAATGCTAGTCTTTGAAGGTATAGTTTGTAAACTAAGAATTTTATTTTGTAATATTTTTTGCAATTTTTAAACTGATAGAAATTTATAGCTTGCTCTAAATGTATGCTTGATGTAAAAATCTCTTGTTTTTTTTCGATTTTGCAGGCGTAATGTCATCAATGATAGCAGACAGGGTGGGACGTCGTCCTCTTCTTATTATGTCCTACTTCGGCACAGGACTGTCTCTAAGCTTGGTGGCTGCCTATTTCTTCTGCCAAGAAATTCTCTCTATAGACCAAAGCCACCTCAGTTCCTACGCTGTTACAGTTTTCATTGGAATAGTACTATCTAGTATCGTTTCCACTTTAGGTTACACCTCTATTAGTTACGCTATCCTAGGAGAAATATTTCCTTTAAACGTCAAATCCTTAGCAATGACAAGTTTAAATATATTCGGGGGTTCAGTAAATTTCTTAACTACCAAATCGTATCAACAAATAAAAGATTTATCTGGCTCTTTCGGAGTATTTTGCTTTTTTAGTGCTGTCTCTTTCTTGTTCGCAATATTTTCGTATTACGTTATTCCTGAAACGAAAGGTAAATCTTTAGGAGACATACAAGTCATGGTTCAAGGAAAGTATTATGATAATGGTGACATTATATCGGATGCGGCTACTGTCGTTTTAGATAATGGTGCGGAACTGAAACCAATGTTAGATAAAAAGAGTTAATAATAGTAGAAAATATTGTACTTAATTTAGAAACAAAGGATGCAGGAAGATTAATTAGAAGAAGATATATTTTCATAAGTGTACCTTGGCATTTTATATTAAGGGATAGTAAAATATATTCTGGGACAGCGATAATTTAGCAGATTTCTATTAGTGCCCAACGTGTAGCTTCACAAGATTTTCTACCTCACAAAATTGTAAAAAAATGGTATAAACATCACAAAAAAGTAATTTTCTTTTGTATTTTTTTTTTAAATAAACGCATTTATATTTATAATCTGAAATGCAGCTATAAGTATATTTTCTGTAGTTTAAGCATTTAAGAAGATACCTAACATCAATATAGATTACCTTTTTTAAACAATACAACAAAAACAGATCTAAATGCGAGATTTTTACAAAAAAATAGTTTTTATGTAAAATACTATGTGAGTATCAAATAGTGATTGATCGAATTCTAAGTATGAATTAAATGACATAGATGAAATTGAAGACTTGACATTTCGATGACGTTGAAACCTGCGAGGTCTACTTGATGTACGCGAAAGATCGTATTTTTACCGGACTCAAGTTGGTTTTTGCTATTGCATTTGTATATGCACCAGCACATTACCACGGCGCAGAAATTATTTTACGCATAGACAAATATTGATTATATTGATGACATTTCTATTTAAACCGTGTACCACCGCGAAACCGGTAAAAAAGGATATCTACAAGCAATTTTAGCGATCTTAGAGCGTATGTTTAGGTCCGTTCTTTTCGCCGTATTATTATTTGTGTTTTTCACGAGATTAAAATATGCGAAAGAACGTATGGTGAATGTACACATGTTTATTATAATTCATTCACAACGAATCCAGTAATACAGTTCATCGTTCAGTAACATTTACAAGCGTTCTAAGTTTGTGCTTGCTCTAAAAAATTGTATTCGATCTGTGATGGTATGACGTAGTACTTTTAAAGGTACTTAATATTTTAAACTTTACTCAGTGAGCTTTTAAGCTTTAAATCAATTGAGAGGCTTATCCTATTGGTAAGTCTCTCGTATGAAAGCTGTGATTATTTCTTAAAAATATATTGTAAGTACTCACAAACACTTAGTAAAAGTTTTATTCTGTATATAATTTTTAATTTATTTTCCGATTGTATTTGTAATCGCTTTTGTTATAATAAATTCATGTAACAGTTAAATAAAAAACATGTTTATAAATATATATGCTGACATTTGTGGTGTTCGTTGATGTATTTCCCTAATATGCCATCAGCATCTTCCTGCCCTTACAAAATAAAAAAAACCCCACGTGAGCCAAATCGTGGCCACTTTTAATTGTAAAATAAAAAAAGAAGACTTCACAGTGATCTGGCTAAGAAAACTAAATGTAGACTTTTAAATGACATATCAATTTGCCTATTTTACAATAGACACCATTCTATAGTCATGAGATTAAATAAATAAGAGAACTTGGCTAAGGCACTGCCGTGCTTCAAGATGTATCAACATTTCTGTGCATACCTGCAAGAATTCAATTTCGCCTTACAACTGAAGTGAGGTCTGGCTGTCAGTGGCGGATTCATCTTAGGCGTCGAGGATCAAGCCCAGTGTAGAATGGTAGGGGCTCTGGAAAAAAATAATATCCATACAAATATTATAAAAGTGAAAGTGTGTTAGTTTGTTTGTCAAAGTGGAGATAGTTGAATGGCAGGAGAGTGAGATAGGATAGACCGCGCCCTACCCATTTGGGGAGGGCGGGGGTCTTTTATAAGCCAGCAACGCTTCTGTGACCCCGCGGGTGTTGCAGTTGTCTATGGGCGGCGGTGATCACTTAACATCACGTGACCCGCCTGCTCGTTTGCCTCCCTCTGACATAAAACAAATATCTTAAAAAGCAGTAGATTTGTAAGGGATTTGGTTAGGATCATATTCAAAAAAATTTGATATACTTACCTGGAGTCTAAGCATAGACTAAATAAATCGCAATTAACGTATAAGGGAGCAAGACACTATAAATTAATAAGTCTATTTATGTATACATAATGAATAATGCAACCAGCAAGAGTAAAGAGAGAGCTTTTAAATTATGAGGAAAACTTAACGTATAGAGCTAGAAGTGTAAAGGGGGCGGTCGTTACAAAATGGCCCAGGGCCGCAAAAATTTCAAACCCACCACTGTCTGTCGTTATTTGAATATAGACGTGTAAACAAGACGAGACAAACTAGGGGATACACTTTAGTTTACTGGCTGTACATTGGCTCAGTATGAAAAATTCAAAAGAAATTTCGCATAAAATATCACTATTTCCTTTTGAAGGCTTTAAAGCGATAGAGATTTTAATGTATTCGTTGGAAGGAGTTTCAACGTCTTCTTTATTTTATTTTAATAGATTTCAACTTCTTGAAATATGAGTGACGTCAAACGCAAAGTTTGGCATAGCTAAATATCATATCAGTAGTAAATTACGCGACATAGACGTGGGCATATGCTAGTAAAATATAATAAATTATAAATACTTTAACGTTAGTCTGGAAGCGAAAGGAAAAATTGTTTATTTATTTTTTCTACAAAAGTAACAAATTACAATAAATCGTAACTTTGAAAATGTTTTGTTACTTGCAAAATATCTTGTAATATCTCAATAATATATAATGTACAACAAACAACATTATATATTATTGAGCCAAGGATACTACAACAAGCCTGCTGCTTGCTTTTTTAGCCTGCAGCAGGAATAGGCCGGCTCGTCCAGGGAAGTACCACACTCCCATAGAAGACCGACGCCTGAATGGCAGCTACCAGCCGCCATGGTTCGTCCGGTGAGTGGGAGAACAGGAGGTCCAACTTCTCCCCATTTGGGGAGGGCGGAGGTTTTTTATAGGCCGGCAACGCTTCTGTTACCTCGGTGTTGCAGTTGTCTATGGGCGGCAGTGATCACTTAACATCTCGTGACCCGCCTGCTTGTTTATCTCCCTCTGACATAAAAAAATGAAAGAAAAAAAACCATATAATGTGCTAGTTGTTATCAAGTTAGTGGAACATACTATAAATTGAGAATATTTCTTAAAGAGATGAGCTAGCAATTTGTAACGGTTTGTCGAGTATACTCGTATCTATGGACCTACAGTCCGGTTCGGCGTGTCCTTTGAGTCTTGCCCACAGAGTACTTTAATAAATACTACCTGATGCCCGCGATTTAGTCCGCGTAGATTTAACGTCATTTCCTTACTCGGTTACAATACATCTTATGCCTCAGGAACTGTACAATTTACCGGGATAAAAAGTAGCCTATCTTTTAAGCTAGGTCATAGTCCATCGCTGTATCAAATTTCATCCAAATTTGTTCGGTAGTTTTTGTGTGATGCGTGTACAAACATACAGACAGACACACAAAATATAATATTCAGCAACATTGATTAAAACTTTCGCTCATGTTTATGACAGTTTTAATACAGGTTGTTACTATTTTGAGGGCTCGCGGCCGGCCCTAAGCCCTCCAGTGCGAGTAGTTAACTGAATGAGTGATAATGGAAGTTATTATTAGTTTTGTTTGTTCTGTGAAGGTCCGGTTAAAATTGTGAGGTGAGTTTAGTCACTGTTTTTGACTATTGTGTTGTTTCGTCATTGGTCAAATAAAATTTGACACTTAGGATTATACGATTATTTAAAATTCTTTTTATCTCTATTATTACGTTTGGTCGTTGATCAGTTATGCCCTGAAATCTCTCAAGGTATCTATAATAGCCGAAAGATGGCACCACCCATTGAGAATTATATTCTTCATTATATATAATATACTCTTACATTATATATATTATATTCTTAATTATATATAAGGCATTGAGAAATTATACTCAGAAACTCAACTATTATACTAAGTGTTCCGACCTTTTTAAAAAACAATTTAATAACAAAAGGTTTCAAAGATCCGGGTCACCATACCCGTGATGTAATGAGTAAGAAACAAAAGATTCAAAAAAAAAAAATTACAGACTACCATAGTTCTCAGGCCACTTCTAACTCATAAACAAAATAGCTGCATTGAAAAAATTAGACATTTAGTAATAAATAAAAATGACAATGACTAAATTCCATTGTGACGAAACATACCTTTCCTGTTAGATGGGATGGGATAACGGCCGTGCTGGTGCGTTAAAATGACCATCCTTAACGATGTCGTCACATTTTATGGTGTTGAAGTTCATGTATTCAAGCATGGTGTATATTACATATTTTAAAATATTAATAATATTCAAAAATATGTATACAACAACAGAATACATGACATTATATGTACATACTGGTCAAACTTTTTATAGAGGTAGGCAATACTAACTGCTCAGGAGATCCCAGGTTCGATCCCCAATCAGGTCATGATGAGAAATGATATTTTTCTGATTGGTCTTCTTTGTTTATAATTTAAGTATAAAAAAGTATGAATTTAAGAACAAACATAATGCGTTTTTTAAATAAATTGGCCACATTCTAGCCAAAAATATTATTAAAAAACACCATCCTACTTCCTATTTAAGTAGAAAAAAGCGAAAATTAATTTTTTTTACTTTGCAATTTTTGCGTTAAGTAGTAGGCACCTTTAAACCTTAAAACGTCACTTTACTTTTTATCTTTAGCGTGGCAGTGGACACTCGGCTTTGCTTTGACACGTGCCGAAAGCCGGAAGCTTCTTGGCATCTCCTGTAACATTGCCGTTGCTAAAAATTACTAAGTATTTTTTTGACACATTTAAATACAGTAAAAATATAAATAAATAAATTAAAATACGTATAAAGAGGAACAAATTACACAAATTGAGTTAGCCCCAAACTAAGTTCGAGAGAGACTAAGGCCACGCTAAGATGAATGGATATTCAGAGAAAGTGACTGGTTGCTAGCGTATGTATAAGAAGAATCCCCTATATTAAGCCTTTT
>JADGIL010052586.1:0-11104 GCA_020352625.1 Cactoblastis cactorum
GTACCCTTAACCGACGAGCGTGAAAGAAAAGTTTGATGAATGTGGAGGAAGCGAATAAAGTATGTCAGGACCGCAGTAAGTGGAAGAATGTAGTCTCTGCCTACCCCTATGGGAAAAAGGCGTGATCATATGTATGTATGTAGAAACCATCTTATCGACAGAGCTAACCTTATTCCGTAATCTTATGCGTATTTTGGAGCATCTAAACATAAGATGCTAGAAGAGGCTTTTAGTTACTACATTAATAACTAACTCATCAAACGTTTATTTATATCAATTCATAGGTTACGTTCTATTCTTTAAAGAATAAATGATAGGTAATTAAAAATTCTAGATTTTCTTTATTATGTAAAAACGATAATTTTGTAGTAATATCATTCTTTTCGAAATAAGCAGGAGTAAATTAAACCATCTTCTCATCTACGGAGCACCCGCATCACCCGTTGTAATTTCATACTCTTGACTTGACTAAAAGGCCTAAACGTTAGACTACTGTTTTGTCTTAAAATATTAAAACAAAGCTTGTCATTAAGAAATAATTGTTTACGGAATACGGGCATTACTTACTTCGATACTATCTATTGTAGGTATGTATAATCTTTATGTCCTTACGGTTATGTGTGGGTAGTTAGGTATATAAAAAAGAAAATTTTACAACAAAACAACGTACAAATGTCGTTTACTACGGGAAGTAATTTTTTAAAACTTGTATTTTTTTTGGTGCAATAAAGAGTATTGTTTTGTAATTTCTTATATCGTCAACTTTTTCTCAAAAATAATGAAGTACTCATTACACCCTGAAATAATACCAGGAAAATTTAGACGACCCAGTTTTTAAAACAAGAAAACAATTTCTCAAAAGTACGTTCTGATTACCCAGCCATTGTTGAAACAAATTATGAGAAAAACATGAGTGGACAGTAGATATGAGCCAATATGTGTGCATACTACTTAGAAACATAGGTATTGACCTTTATTAGTTATTCGAACGTTATTCCGTTAACATCTCCAGCAATGACGCTTCAGAGCCAGGGGTCCGCTACATACACTAGGAGATTTGGTGTGGTTTTTACACAGAGCAACTACTATCTGACCTCTGCAACCCAAAGGACAAACCAGAACCAATCCTAGAATAGGAAGGTTAAATGGCGTTCAGGACCCAGATCATGTGAAGTACGGTATCATCTTTCTTTTCGGATAATCGGGTTTCGGATATTAAGCCTGAAATATCATGACCAAACTAGAAAAAACAATTTTTTTTTCAGAAAGTTATTTCCATTGGGATTCGAACCCATTACCTCCGGATCACAAGGCACACGCCTTCACCACTGGACAACGAAGGCAGTCAGGGCATTGAACTTTAATAAGTGTAGGAAAAAGTCGTCTGACTAAGACTCCGGGATAGTCGCAAAATCGATAGGATGCAGACTCCTGGATCCTATCCAAGTTATTGCACTTCGCAAGTTGAGAATTTATGGGGGAGATAGCGAAATGGGAAAATCTACTATGACTCAGTGAAGTTACGGGAAAAGGTATGACTGAAAGTGCTTTCTTCAGATTTATGGTGAAATTTGAGACTTTCTCGATTGTTGAAATATATCTGTGGGTAACGATCCAGAATTAAGATTAATTTGTTTAGGCCTGTGCGAGTCATTCCATAAACGATCGTAGTAGGTACATTACGTTTGATTATTTAGTTACAGTAATTTTATGATTCAGTGTTAGTAGCTTTAATTGCTGATATTGGATGCCGATATAAATTTGATTTTAATAATAATCGTGAATGAATCAAAATGTAACATTGTTATATTTTAGTATAAACAATATTCAGTAAATTACCACGTTAATAATGCGCTGAATAAATGAAAAATACTTACATACTTGTAAGTTATTAGGACTGATTTTATGGCAGTAAATTATTATTATTCTTACTTATTCATAATAATATATTGCTTCTTTAAATATATTTTTGCTGAAACTGGTTATGTTTGCTTTTCTCAATATTATTTATAATTGTTTATGAACCTATGACTTTAATAATTTACCAACTTTTTACCGATATACTTTTTAAAATATAAGAGGTCTGACGTATGACGTACAATATGGTTTCGAAGAGATCTGAACGCCCTCCAAAAACTCGACAAAGCAAGAGAGTGTTGCAGAATAGAAAAGATAGGAGAACTTTCGTGTCGGAGGCTAAAATCCACTCTGGGTCGCTGAGCCATCGCAAAGAAAGCAGCGGTCAGGGTCAAGGTAATAAGGACGTATGTCACTGTCATGCACGCGAGGCGAGTGGCTCGCGGCGAGTTGAACTAGAAAACATAATGAGATGGTGGGCGAGTGAATAACTGTTTGTGTCAAACGAACTTCTAAACTATTCAGTTAATTTTTAATTTAAAGTTACTAGAAAAAACGATAAAGCTTAAAATACTCTTTTTAGCCTGATTATCAAAGTAGTGTTTCCAAGTTTAACGACCTCCGTGCGTAATAATTAACATGCCCGATTGCTACTCAAGATATCCCGGGTTCGATACCCGGTCATGATACCCATGACGGAAAATGATATTTTACTGATTGACCTGATTCTTAGATGTCGGATAGTATCGTTGAGTCAGTATTAACATAACACAAGTCTCGAATTTGACATCTCTGAAGCTACTATCTCAATCGTATATATCAAAAAAGTAATATCTGAATTTTAATTATACATATATTTTCATTATATTTTTATTTAGGTTATATGTAAATACGAGAAGGTAATTTTTGACCAACATTGGACACTAAGCTTATGTGTATAAGTAATATGTGTCCACTCATCGATCCCAAAGATCCGGATAAAATAAGAACATTTATTTGTCAGAGCACTGAGAAATTAAATCAACCCTAGAAAGCCTATCAAGCTACAAAAATTAATTGCAAATTTCCACTGTTGGAGAGACCCGTGCAGCGTAACTTGACAATTAGCTATGTAGTTGTACGAGCGTATTGACAACACCATGGAGTTTCTGTAGCACGAAGTAAAAATTCCTTTATGTACCTATACATCAATTTAACGACCTCCGTGGTCTAACAGTTAACGTCTCTGACCGCTACTCAGGAGGTCCCGGGTTCGATCCCCAGTAGGTCATGAAGAAAAATGACCTATTTCTGATAGTCCTGGGTCTTGGATGTTTACCTATATATGTATTTATTAGAAAATACAGTATCGTTGAGTTAGAATCCCATAATACAAGTCTCGAACTTACTTTGGGGCTAACTCAACCTGTGTGAATGTTCTCTATATATTTATTTATTATATTATCAATCATACCCCGCACTCTCTTGTAACTCGCATCTTGATGGCGATTGCGAGATCTGATCGCGGAGTGGGGACGATAAGAGGCGCCCTTTGTATGTTATATACCAATTTTTAAAGGTAAGCCTTGCGCAAGGCGTCAAAACTGAGATGTTTTATGAATATCGCTGTGAAATATGTTAATAGGTAAGTGGAGCGGGGTTTAATTGCGTTGATTGGTGCTCACCGGATATCTTGTATGGGAGGGATTCATGAAATTATGGGTTAATACCCATAATTCTATTTTTTTTGTTAATTTTCGTGCTGTTCTGATTGTATTAATAAAAATCTAGAGTTTTAAGCCGAGCTGTTAGAAGATATATAGATCGAACCCTGAACCTCTTGGTATATTCGCAAGGACTTTACCACTGTGCTAACGAGGTCGAAAAGTTACTAATTATGACTACCTTTGTGCAGTAAAACTTTATTATATAGTTGAGAAATTTATGTTAAGCTGTTTATCTGTGTTATAATTAAAATCTCAAACAAAATGGTGTCAATTTGTTTGTCACGCATTTTTGTTTAAACCGTTATTTGTGAAATTAAACAAATGACTGAACAAAAAAGTGAATATAATTTGTTAGTTCCATTGCACTAAGTAGTTAATGGTGTAACAGTGTCATTTTTTTAATGAAATAACCTCGGTTAAGACCATTAAGACGAATTAATTTTACGCGGTGTTCTTAAAAAGTTTTAAAGTTAATATTTTAGCTACCTAAAATAAAAATGATTGCTAATAATCTATACCTACTAACATTATAAAGAGGTAAAGTTTGTAACTTTGTTTATTTGTAAGGGCTAATCTTCGGAAACTGAATCAACTCATGAAAATTCGTTCAAAGTCAGAAATCTACACTATTCAGGAGTGCTATATCACGGAAAATACGAATACGTATATATGTATATTACGTCATTAAGCCAAAATGGGAAAATAATATCCGATAAGAATAATAACAACAAAATTTAAAGAGTTTAATTTAATTCATTATTCATTCCATAAATGAGATACGCTATGCAAATGCATACTTTCCAAAAATATACTTTTATTTGGGGCAAATCACACAAATTGATATATTAACACATCAATACTATATTTTATAATATATAGGTATATGGATAAACATTAAGGACCCAAGGTAATCAAACACCATTTTCCGTCATGTCCTGACTGGGATTCGAACCCGGGACCTCTTGGTTGACAGGCAAGAACTGTACCACTACGCCAACGAGACCGATTAAATAAACACAAGACAATACACCGTTGACGAAAAACAATATAATTTTAAAAGGCTACAAAGAAATGTCTATACTTGTCAGTGATGAAATTGTGACAGTTAACTGAAGCCATAGAAATTTGTTATATTCGATTACAGAGTTTACAGATTAATTTATTTGAACAGTTGTACCCTTGGCATTGTAGGGGCTGCGAAGTTCTTGTTCATGTCACAGCACAGCTGGAATAACAAACCAAGGTCGTATCGTTCATCAAAATGTTAATTTAAAAATATAGATTTTCTGCATCTACCATAGTTTTAAAAGGAGTTTAATTATCAATGATAATTCTTAATAAATTGGTACGGATGTAGAAGGTTTTCAATAAAACAAGTCTCGAACTAAGTTTGGCGCTAACTCAACTTGTGTGATTGTCCATATATACTTATTATAAATATGAATTTATGCAAAAAAATATGTTGTTACAAAATCCTGAAATTAATTTGCGTTTATTTATTTAACATTTTCAGTTTATTTTAAGTGAATGCTATAGCTATAACTAAATTATTGAAACTTTTTAAATAAAAAGCTAAGAAAGAAATAATAAGCTTAGAAAGAAAAGCATTTAATATTGTTATAGCACAGAGCAAAAAAATTTATGATCTGTGGTTATAGCTAATATTTAGTTAATAAATGATAAAATATTTATTTGAATATATATTAAATGTCATGTAGCATGTTTTTTTTTATCTTTTCCATTTCCAACGTCACTTACGTTACCAAATATAAATTTACACTCGTTTCTCGTAAAGTGCTCACATTAATTGTCATTTAAGATGTTAAAAAAATAAAATTTCACACCATCTCCTCATTTCGCCACCGCGACCTTTAATGATTGCTTCAGAAAATAAACAAATTAAGGATTTCGGTCCAACATGAATCATGGCGACGATAAGACACGTCCATGCAATTACCTCTTCAACTTTAAATCCAGGGGGTGGGTCCGTGGCACATCGAAAATGTCAACTGTCTGAGTAAAATGACATTAAAATATATCCGCGTGATATTATGCCATTTATGAAGAAATTTAATTACGAAATAAATTGTCCTCACCGCCATTTAGCTTGGCGTTTACACCTGTTTGATTTCGTTACTAATTACAAGCTTTTATTTCGTTTCATCGGTTCCGATGTTTGTAATTATTTATTTTTAAATACATTTGTTTTCAATCTATGGTCTTTTTGGTAATTTTCAATTGATATAATTACATAAATAATGCTTAATTTTTATCCTATTTTAATTAAGACCTTCTCATTACCTACTTATACCTTTTGTTCAGCTTATCCTGTCCAATTTTTACCGCGTCACATCTCGAATTATCAAGTGACGTTACTAATAATATTATATCAATTAGTTAACCCGTGCCCACTTCGTAGGGCATAAATTATAAAAGAACAAAGTAAAACACATTACCTCCTTATAAAGTGGCGTATAATTTTAAATCTATAATATATTTTATAGTATTTATTTGATTAATATAGTGTACAGTACAATTTGATCTAAATAAAATGGCGAAGCTAACTAACGCATTTATTAGATAAGGATTCATATTGAATAGTTGAAAAGCGCCTTGAAAGATTATCAAATGACTTCACATGGGTTGTGTAGTGGTGTGTACTCTAGTTATGAATGTTAATATTTTATTATTCTATAATATTAAAAAAAATGGTCCGGTAAAACCCCTTTTCTGATATTTGCATATGAGTGATTTCAACGATCGTCATCGTATTTGAGTCATCGGCTATCCGCAATTAAAAAATATTATTCGACCGATGTTATGATATTTTTTGGGGCATAACAACCGATTATATCCTTTTAAATAGTTAATACACGACTTTGGATCAAAATTATAGTATTTTGATAGTAAATTTTTAGTGTTATGTGCTACTAAGTTTTGTGCTACTAGAGTAGAACTTACTAGAATTTGAATTGTTTTTAATATATCTTAACTAAAAAGGTGTGTAACCAATAAATACAGTCCGATTTTTTAGAAGAAAAATAACAGCTAAACGTTGAAAGTGTTATGCAAGCATCCATGATAACGCTGACAAATTTAAAAAATTCGCAGCAAAAAGGTAATTGGACGATGTTACATGCCGTAATGAACAGCAACCCACTAAAACCATGATTGATTATACGTAGTGGCTTAAGTATCGTCGTTTTCGTATTCATAATGATGTTCCCTCGTCGTAAGGCGTTCACGGAGGTACTTATTCAAATTGTGTAATGTTTTTAATGTACAAAAAGCGGCGGGAAATAGGTCAACGAGTTTGTATTTATAATTTCTCGGAATGGTGTGATTGCGCGGATGTTTGTTGGTTTTGTACTACCACAGATGGCGGTAATACGTTTACGCAGTGTACAGAAGTTTATACAAGATGGATTACATTGTAAACTATACGATAGTGGTTCAAGAATAGGGTTATTGTTTTTGAACGAACAGGAACTGGGGAAACGATTGTTGATTGCGTTTGTTTAGAAAATATTGACGTTTTGTAAGCGTGTGGTCGTTTTTTCTTGTACAAAAGGGTTGTTTGCATGTATTAACGAATTGTCAGTTATCAAAACAGGAGACCGCAAGCATTTTTTTAAGTAAGAGGTATAGCAATAAGAGGCATAAGCTTTTGATGTACTTATTTAGGTTTTTTTTAATAATAGCGATTATAAAAGGGTATCATATCTATCTGTAGATGATAAAACATGTTTCGTTCCCTATGAATGAATATATGATGAATTTAACATGTAACAATTCCAGTGTCCTTTACATAATTACACAATTAACCGTCCAATAGCGAACGTGGTATGTGTGTCAAAAATAACGATGACCATAAATATGCGTCACGAAAGGCAGGACATAGTAACAGCAGAATAAAGACCATCATTAATATTAGCTCGGTATAATGCGCTATTTGACTAAGAGCGGATATTGGAAAATAGGGTTCGCAGGAAATTCGTCCATCGATCGCTAGAACCACTCCACTAGATTCTGATACGACCAAGATAATATGCTGTATAGTAAACTTGATCAAGTATTTGGGCATGAACCTTGTTAGGGCAGCAATAGTGGCGATTTTGCAATGAATTTGGATAGGTTGTCGTGTTGTTACTGTCAAGTCTCTGTAGATTTCCATCTTTTTGTACTTATTAGCAATCTTTTATAATGCAACACATAACGCATCTTTCAAAAGAATTATATACATTCTGCCATGTCTTTGTATCATTTTGAGACATACCTATGTATATTTAAATAAGTAGGTGGAGCTACTAGCGTCCCATAATTTTCGATCCCGTGAGAATTTGTGCATTTGTGCCGTCGAGGATCCAGCGGAATATTTGTAACGTCCCGTATTAGCGATATACATACATATATAGATCGTCTTAGTACTTATTTATATATACATATATGCATATACTGTGTGGTTAAATAACTTTGACCTGAACAGAATTATTTGTCATGGCATAGGTAGGTATGTCAGTTAGAGGAAGGGAAACCGATCGACATAAATAAATATTATTATGGAATGCATTCTACTTTAATTGATACGCATTTGTTTGTTCATCATTAGCCTACATTATTCGAGTCTTTTTAGGGTTCCGTACACAAAGGATAAAAACGAAATCCTATTGCTAAGACTCCGTTGCGTTGTATGTCAAATGTCAGGTTAAATTTTTACAGATGATTTATTTCTGTTGTGGCTAGAACAACAATAACTAAAAACGAAATTAATATTTAATACATACGCATTCTTATACAACTGTTATTTTTTCCCGTTTTTATCCACAACGGAAAAAGAGGGGTGTTATTAGTTTTACGTGTGAGTGTGTCATTCAGTCTGTAGCATCACTTCCCAAACGGGTGAACCGATTTGGATAATTATTTTTTCTTAGAAAGGTGACTTAATCGATAATGTTCCTAGCTATGTTTTTATCTGCCGACACAAAAAGTGTTGCAAAGTTTTACGTATGTCTATTGTTATATTGTGTCGGAAGTTTTATAAGTTTTAATTTAATAACTTGCTAACAATGATACACGTACGCACTATGCAGGTTTATTTATTATAGACTAGCTAATGCCTGCGTCTTCATCCGCATAGATTTTACGAAAAATTATATCCCTTGGGCACCATAATATTTTTCGGAATAAAAAGTAGCCTATCTTTTATTATAGGTCGTAATCCATCTCTGTGCCAAATTTCATCCAAATCCGTTCGGTAGTTTTTGTGTGATGTGTGTACAAACATACAGACAAACAGGCAGACAGACAGATAAAAATTCTAAAATCAATGGTTTTGGCTTCTATAGGTCCCATAAAGAGCCCCTATATATTTTTTTCTTAAATATCTCGCATGTAGGTACAGACATAGCTCAGTTACAATATACATATGTATAAATATTGATTCCGATTAATTCGTATCAACATTAAGAATGGGTTAATAAGAGTATGATCACTTATCAAGTCATCCGTTAATAGCTCCTACACTACTCGAATACAAATACTTATTTTAACTATATTATTGAAAGTCACGCGAGAAGACATAACTAGTGTCTTTGCACGGCTATACTTACGTTAATTTTTTTAGTCGCGCCGCGACGTTCCTAGTACTCGCCCTGAAGATGGCCTTCTGAATAGGTCGAAACGGTCGTCGGCGTTACCGACTAAAAAAATTTACGAGAGTATAGCCGTGCAAAGACACTACTTATTTTAACTGTTAAAAAATCAGTGTACATTATTCTACGTGACTAAGTACATCCACGTAATAAAATAACATAACATGACGCATAATTACGTTTTTGTTAAACACAAATGCAATGATTTAATAAGAAAAACAAAATGTATCATCTTTAGTTGTCAAATACATAACACCAAGATGATGTACCGTACGTTCGTTTATTTTTAATAGTTCTAAGTGGCAGACCAAATTCCACGTGAGTAATTCGTAGTGGTATGAGCCTGTTGTATGCTTTTTTTAGCCTGCAGCATGAATGGGCTGGCTCGTCCGGGGCAGTACCACACTCCCACAGAAGACCGACGCCTGAATGGCGGCTATTCGTCGCCATGCTCCGTCCGGTGAGTGGGAGAGCCGTGAGTCCAACTACCCCGTCCTCCCCATTTGGGGAGGGCGGAGGCTTTTTAAAGGCCGGCAACTCTTCTGTGACTCCGCGGGTGTTGCATTTATCTCTGGGCGGTGGTGATCATTTAACATCACTTGACCCGCCTGCTCGTTTGCCTCCCTCTTACTTAAAAAAAGAGCGTAGCCGCGGGCAAAAGCTAGTAATATCTAATTTATATCAGAGTTATTCTATAATATTTTTAGCTCAGTAATGTCCAGCTATAATACTAGGCAATGATTACTATCTTTTAGCTTTTTTAACGAAACTAACATTACGAAGCTTTTAATAGTTTTAATGGTAACTAATTGTACAAATTTTACACAATATTATAATTAATTATTAATTCGAAAGAGTTCCGTTGCACACAGGAAAGGAATCAAGGCCCAACTTATCACTGACTGCATTGTTCTTGCGTTATCGTACAGGGAAATAATAAATTGTTTATTATTACATAACTAAATAAAGTTAAGTTATATATGGTCGGCCGCCGGTTTAGAAGAGATATACGAAGGCGTTTCTTTAACTCGATTTACACTCCACTCAACTTTACTGAGGTAAATCGGTAGTCATAGAGAAAAGACTTGAGGAGAAGGTTTGAGGAGGCAAGTGTCAAACTCTAGGTACCTTACGACGTACCTTAAGGAATACTCAATCGTTATACACCGGTTTAGAGTATCTTTACATATGTATAATAAAACTGTAACCGAGCTATGTCTGTACATGGGACATAACATGTACAGACATACTTAACGTCACGTGACCCGCCTGCTCGTTTGCCTCCCTCTGTCATAAAAAAAAACATATTAAGGAAAAATAATATGGGGGTCTTTTAAGGATCTACAGAAGTCAAAACAATTTAGTTTTTGATTTTTTGTATGTTTGTACGAGCATAACAAGTGCAGCTAAAACGATTTCTTTTTTAATTTTTGTCTTTCTGCCTGTCATTACCATACAAAAACCACTGGATGAAATTTGATTCGGTTTTCACAGTTGTATCGTAGAAGATTTAACTTGAAATATAACGTTGGTATCATCTGGATACGTCACTTAGAACCCAAGATATTAACAATACTAGCTACACACGGACGACCTCGTTGGCAAAAGTTAGTTCGTTAATACACAATCTCCAGATCTACGGCGGCTCATTTTTTAAAGTTTCAACTCTTTAACAACATAGATTATTGTGTCTTAACTAAACACGTTTTCGATGAAGGCTTATTTATAAGAGGTATATTGCACTCAGAACATCTGACGACCACTTGCGTTGCGGCAACGCATCATAACTTGCGTCATCAACAGCAAGACCAACCTACAGTCATCCCGTTTGCAATTATAATTTCATTATATACTGGCTTATGCCAGCGACGTCGTCCGCGTGTAAATACT